>OY728156.1:473294513-473572500 GCA_963277665.1 Viscum album | reverse complement strand
TGCCTCCAGGCCAGATGTCGCCCCCTGGACCGGGCCAACACGTCGTGGTCACGCTGCGGTCACGCTTGCGGTCACACCCGTGGTCACGCCCGCAGTTTTGGCTCTTCTCCAGGATGAAACCCCATGGTAGTTCGCAGTGATAGTATTCCATGAGTCTTATGTTCAATGTTGAGACTAACTAATCACAATTTCTACCGGTGGGGCGATGGATGGAATGTTTGCCCCCGCCTGCTCCCGCACCTTTCGCTCCTGGCCGAAAGATGCTGCCTGGCGGATGTTGCTAAACCAGGCCAACCCACCGCGGTCATGCCGCGGTCACTCTATGGTCACGCCGCTGTAATGCCATGATTTGGACCTGCTCTAGGTCAACACCCTGCGTCAGTTCGCAGGGGATAGTATTCCATGAGTCTTTTGATCAATTTTGAGACTGACTAATCATAATTTTTGGCCAGCAGGGGTGGTGCAAGGGGGGTCCAACAGCGGGGATACTATCCAAGGGGGTTCAGCAGGGGGGGCTTCTACTATTGAGGGGGGGTCCAGTAGAGGGGATGATTTTCCAAGGGGGTCCAGCAGGGGGCAAGGGGTGTGAAAGGGGTTCAAAGGATGTGTGTGTGTGTGTGGGGCTTGTGTTTCAGGGGGGCGGGGATGGCTTTTTTATGAAATGGGAAGAGACAGGGACTTTGTTTATGTTCATGGGTATTGGAAAATAAAAAAACTTTGTCCCCATTGTAATAAATAATGAACACATTGTCCTTCAGTGCCCACTTTGTCTAGCTGCGATCACAACGCAGCTGTGCTAGTGTTGTCCAAAAGCAAACAATGGTCTCACAGTTGTCTCTCTCCTTGATCGGGTACTAACAAACAACTTCCAAAGTAGTTCCACTGACCGCGTATTCCTAATATGTCTATATGGATTGAAAAAAGAAGATAATAATAGCCTTCCTGCCCAAATCATAAATGAAGATCCATCCTTTACTTATCATGTGGCAAGAATAAGATTCCCTCACTTCCAGAAATGAGAAAGATATTTATGGGATTGTCTACATATACAAAGTAATTGAAATTCTAGTCAACTCTGATCATTAGGTTGTCACCTTGATAAGGTATAAATTGAAATTATTAAATGACGTGCACATGGAGATGGAATCAAGAACAAGATTCATGGGCATGTGTTAATTATATAAGAGAAATTGTGGGATTGGTGTTGCCCCGATCCAGTTGGGTCGATTGCTTGTGGACCACAATTTTCGCGGGTCGAGATGGAAAAAGCGAGCATTGGAGGACAGTGCGAACTCCAAGGTCATCCGTACTGTAGCATCTCTGACCAATGTAGTGGAGCTGAACCGACCGACACCGAGATGCACTGCAGCAGTGAGAACTCCGAGGTCAACTGTACTGTAGCACTTTTGACTTCCAGCCAGAAGCCACTGTTTAACTTTTGAGAAAGTTGGTCGACTTTCACAGTTTCAACACCGACTTATGGTGCAAATAATGGAATCGTCTTCTACATTTTATATCCCATTTTCGGGGCTAATGGTTAGTACTCCAAAAACTCTGTAATTTTTTGCTCCCAAAATAGTGAAGTTCCTGCCTCTCCGTGGACGTAGAGATCTATTCCAGAACTACGTAAATCATCGTCTTCTTATTGCTTTACTTTTTATTGCATTCTCTTTTGTTTCTCATTTCTGTCGTTGTGACTCCTGATGATTACACAACAAAATAATTCTATCTTAATGTTTTTCAAGGATATTATCCAATACTATTCTATGCCTTCCATACAAAGTTTCACAATTGGCACCTTCAATTCCTCTCGAACTCTGTAAATCGAAAAATACATTTCATCTCTCACGATCCTAGATAGTGGATCTTCTCCAAAAAAATTTTGCATCTCTAAAGGTTTAGTCTACTCATGGCCAAAACTACTCACAGATCACTTCCTTAACAATTTTTCATGCACCACTGACAACTACCACCACTTTTTGTTTTGAAGCTCTTGTTTTCTTCACTGTTCGTAAACTACTTCCACTTTCCTCTATAACAACAGACTTTCCTCATTCTTCATATTTGTTCTATATGATCCTTCTGACTTGCTACAAGGAAAGACACATTTAATTTCAAGTCCCGCATTTGAATATTCAATCGCCGAAGCACTTCCTCCTGTTGTAGTTGAGCTTCATCCTTGCAGAGTTGCCCTGCATCCTATCGTCTGTTGTCGTTCTGCAGTTCCCGTGCATCACTGATTCCAGTCCTAACACTCACCCTTCCATTCATGTGGGCATACAACAGTCTGTAGTACCCTTTCTTATCTCTCGGCAACAAATGCTCTCAATGAAATCACCAAAATTTACAGGAATCTTTGGTATTTCAATAGGATTTCAATCAATAAAAGAAGTTTCTCTCTCTAAGGGAGTCACTCCCCTACTTGAGCCTCTCTCTCTAACAACTAAAACATCCAAAAAATACAGATATCCCTCCGGGACAGCCCCTACGCCTCCCATATAATCCCTCCATCTGACTGACTAACTAACTATGAAAATTACAATTTCCCCCCACCAATTATGTTAAAACAAATAAGAGGCAGTTACACTAGCCAGAAGAAATTAAACTATCAGGACATTAGCTATAGAAGCAGCCTAATTCCCCATCCTTTGGTAAGTTTGGACTATGGGTGGGCCTAACTTACCTATCAGTCTTTGTGGTGTTTATAACCATCTGACCCTGAATTTCAACACCACATATTTGAAAATTATTCAATTTGAGACACCACTTGCTGGGAATAATTACTCCCTTTTCCAACAACATTTAGTATCCTGTAATCTCAAAAAAACTGATTCCACTTGTTACGTTATACATAAGTAATCATGAGATTCACCATGCTGTTGTTACAACCTCTTAATTTTTCTTCTTCTCCTTAGTTTATTGATTCCACTAGTCACATGTCTTGATATCATTAATGGTACACCAGATTCAACATAAGACCACGGGTTGTTCCATGAAAGGCTTTGGCACCTCATTTCTTACTCAAAATCAGGCTTGTTATGTTTGGACTTCATTATTCAAGCATGTGTGAGAAAATCCGGATTGATTTTTCAAGGTGACTTGGTGATCAATATTCGAGTTTCCGCCACTTGAATACCTCCATCAGAGAATGGATTTCAATATTCATCAAGATTCTCATCCAGGTTCATACATATGTGCCTTTCTAGCACAATCACACCATGCATCCATATCTTTGGAATACATACAACTCATGGATTATATCTCCCCCTTATGCCTGGATCACTTCTAAAAGAAATTAGTAACATTTAAGTTCATGGAGAGGGAGGGTACCTCCATCATCCTCAACTTGAGGATTGTGGTTGGTCTTGGTGGACCAACCATTTGTTCCTAGTTTTATTCCAAGACATTGTAATGGTGTGATTTTTCATGATACCACTTGTACAGACCTACTTTTGAATATTTTCTTATAGAGTTCATCCCCACGGTTGGCCCAAGATTCTCTTCTAGAGTGAGACTCATCCCACTAGTGTAAGCTCCTTCCATTAGAGAACCGTTATTGCATCTTCCTTTGGCAGACTTATTCCTCCATTCAAGGTTCACTCCATCAGTTTTATGTTCTTTCTTTGTTGTGGTATGAATGAACCCACTCAAGCAAGATTCTTGTTTTTCTTCCATGATTAATATGGGAGCAATATCTTCCTCCTCTTTTTCTCTCCATACTAGTTTCATCTCTTTCCATGCAGGTTGTTGAGTGTCAAATCCCTTTGGTTCTTGAAACACTCCTCATCGTATTTCTTCTGTACTATTTTTCAAAACTGAAATCATGTTCTTCTATAGAACAGGTTGCCTCAAATTTTATTCTCCCTTAGTCACAATATCTTTCTTTCCTTCCATGACAGATTATATGTCTAGGACATTAGAGATAGCCATGGAACCTCTATTTGATTTTTCCATCACCATTACTGAGCATAATGAATCTGGTTTTGAGTGAACTAGATTTTCTATCGTTCTATTCATGTATCCTTCTTGTTATTAGAGTGAATGCTCTCCTTGTCACACCCCGACCCCAGAATCCCTGGAGCTGGTGTCCAGGGGAGGGGGGGTGTCTGTACGGGGGGGGGGGGGGGTCTATCTAGGGGAGGGGGTGGGGTGTCCAGGGTTGTCTATTCAGGGGGTGTCTGTCCAAGGTGGGGGTGTCTTTCCAGGTTGGGGGGGTGTCTGTCTATGGTGGGGAGGGGTGTCTATCCAGGGTGGGGGGAGGGGGTCTCTTCAGGGTGGGGGTGGGGGTGTCTATCCGGGGGGTGTTTGTCCATGGTGGGGGAGTGTCTGTCTGGTGGGGTGTGTCCAGGGGAGGGGGGTGTCCAGGGTTGTCTATCTAGGGGTGGTTGTCTGTCCCAGGGGGGGGGGGGTCTATCCAGGGGAGGGGGTGTCCGGGGTTGTCTGCCCAGGGGGGGTGTCTAGGGTTGTCTTTCTGTCCTGGGTGGGGGTGTGTACAAGGGGTGACAGACAGGTGGGACAGGAAGGGGGTATGGAACCAGGGGAAAATAGGTAGGGGGACTGAAAGGGGGTAGAGTCTGATGGAAAATAGGGGGGAGACATGAAGGGTGGGGGTGGAAGGGGGAAAAGCAGGTGGGTGGAAGTTAGGGGGACTAGAATGGGGTAGTTAGTGGAAGGAAAGCATGCAGACCTGCTGTGTTTTTTTATTGAACATTAATCTATAGCCACGGTTTCTAACCATGGATATAAGGCCTGTTTGTGTTTTACATTCTCCAAAGGTTTCAAACCATGGCTATAGGACTTGGCCTATAGCCATGCCAATACCATCCATAGTTCATTGAACCGTGGCAATAACCTATAGCCACAGTTTTTGGGCTTATATCCACGCTTTCAAACCATGGCTATAGCTTAAATTTCCAGTAATGCTACTTTTTATGAGATAACACTTGTTTCAGGGATCCATGAGAGGATGTTTGGTTTTAATTATTGCAGTAGACATATTCCATGGGATTTCACACTTATGTAACTTATTACTCAAACCTATTTAGTATAATCCTTTTTTCTTCTTAAAAATGTAAAGACTTTTGGGTGGTTACCTACTAGGATTTTTATCTCACACCCTATTTGGGCCTCCATGGGGACCCAAAAAAATTATATTATTGCACGTGATAACATGGTAAAAAACCCTAACACTAGTTATTGATCATTGTGTTAGAGTAGGGGATTATAGGACCATACTGATGCTTTCAATTCTATGAGAATTTGGACTTTTTATAATTTTAGATTCTTATATTGTATTTTATTGGCATGTACAGATTCTGGATGTTTTCTAGAAATATATTTCATCTTCATTATTGAGTTTGTGACATTTCTGGATATGTAATATATATATTCATGTCTTGTATAACATTCCAATTTTATGTTTATTTATCTACTTATCTTATTTAATGTATCTGACTTCTTCTGTAATATACATTGGTAATGAGGGTATAATATCCCCAGTTTCTTTCCAAGGGACTCAATACTTGTCGGCAGCCTTTGGTGTTTGGGGAGATATGATTGAGTCCAAATTTCTATCTGGGATCGCGATATGTTGAGTGGCATATAGGTTTGTGATGTTAAAGAATATTTGATCAAATACATATAATATTTTGGTTTTGATCATAGTCGAGAAATGATTGATGATTTTTATGGAAAGTTATTTATAGAATTATTTGTTATGAACATTGGGTTTTACTATTAAAAATTTTAGACTAATGTTTGAAATTTTATGTTTTGTAAATTATCATACTATGTTATAACCATTTTGGTATTGTTTAATGTATTATGATTGGAGTAATATCCTATTATGTTTTTGAGGATTATGTGGTCCTTTAATACTTTATTTTAGTTCTTTAGGAATGGAAAATCCATCCTGATTATATATAATTTGGATCAAAGAATGATATTTTTCTGTAAATTTATTAAAGGATGAAATAAAACTCACTATGTATGTATATCCAAATATTCTTTTATTATATATGGTAAGAGAATACCTTTATTCTTAGAAAAGGATCTGGAAAAAAGGTTATCCTCGTACATTGACTTATAATGAACCAATGAACTTTTATATCATAAAATATTTAATGTTTTTAGGCCCTTATATTTCCATTTACTATTCAATTTCTTATGAAGAATGATCTCTAACACTATATATAATTATTTATGTTTTTCATCCTTTCCCACATTTGTTCTTCTATTTGAAAACCTATTTATGTTTTATTCCATATCACCTTTGTACAACCCTTTCTCTATTAATAAGATAATATTTTATTAACCATTTTTATTTGGTGAGATTATAATGAAAGTATTGTAAAAAGGTAATCTCTCATTATCAGGATAATGTTGAAATTGTGAGATAAAATTTTATTAAAGTGGGGAGGATGTGACACCCAATGATGTTTAAAGAAGAAAACAAAGCTATATAGTGTAAATTATATGAAACTGTAAGACTAGATGATAATGAAACACCATGATACATTCTAATATATATTTTTTAATATAAATTTAATCTCTTGAATTTGTAATAGGACATGAAACCATAATTTTTTTATGTTCGATATGTATCCAATGTGAGACACTGATCATAAATGACACATGATATATATAATTGTTATAACATATCCATTAAATTGGTGGGATTTAATTGTATTAACTAATTAAAAAAATATATTTCATATTAATATAAATTATTCTTAATATTTTATTAAATAATAAATTAATTTTATGTAAAGTGATTTTATTCTTCAAAACTACATTTTATTTAAAAATTAATTTTATTTAATTTCATGAAAAAGTATTATAATTATTTTCATGAAAAGTTTATAAAATTTATATAATAAATTTAAATTCAATTTTTGAATAAAATATCAAATTTTAATTTGGGTAAAAGTTTGTAATTTTGTTTGAAAATAATGTTTTTCCTATGAATAGTGAAAAATACCAATTTTGTTAAAACAATCATTTAATTTAAATAAATTAAGTAATTTAAATTCCCCATTATTCTTTAAAGTAGATTAAGTATATTTTTTTAATATTTATCCCACATAATGTTTTTAAATAGTCTTTATATAGGTTTTTTGTATAAGTTTATTTTTGGGTTTAAGAAATGGGGTTTATCTGAAAATTATTTTAAAGCGCATAATTATTTTCTGTTTAAATGGAATAAAATAACCCCAAATGATAAATATTTTAATGTAAATATATATATATATATTATCTATAAATTTTAATTTATATTCATACAATTATTATTAATTTACACAGATTTAATATAAAATCAATGTGTAATTGAAAAATACACTTCTCAAAAACCCACTTTTTCATCACGTGTATGGGGTTTTTTAAATTTTATTTTTTCAATTTTTATAAAATTATTCAGAAAAGATAAATATTAATTTTTTATTTAATATTTTAATAATTTTATTAGGGTGATGTTTTGAGAGTTTTCAAAAAAAAATATTCTTTTACTGAATAGTGAAAAATACTAAATTTTAAATAATAATTTTCTTTTTGTTTAAATTAATCATATCATTATATTATATTTTAATTTTTTTTTAAAAATTATTATTTCAATTTTTTATGAATTTATCCAACTTATACCATCATAATAATTTTCATATTTAAAATGGATATAATTTTTATTATTTTTTTAACATTTTTTCATTAAGAACTCTCTTTTTTATCACATCTTTGGGATTTATTTTACATTAAATTTTTACACCTTTGTGATTTCAATTTTTAAAAATGTATTTCATATTTGGAATCATAATAATTTATATTTTCTAATAATTTTAACATAATTTTCTCTAAAATAAATAGTGAATGCACTAAACATTAATTACTGTGGGTAAGTTAAAAATGGGTTTACTGAGGGGTGTTAACATAAAATTTAAGGGAAAAGAAGATATATATAATTGTATAAAAACTAGAATAAATAAATAATTCTTCCAATAAACCTATAAGGATATACAATGTCCCATTTTTTAACCTTTTTAAATATGAAAAAAGCTATAATACTCATTTCATTTCAACAATACCATGTTTCTCCTATCCCCCACATATAAATGGGCAACCCTTCTCATATATTATTCACACTTTAAAAACTATTGGGTTCAAACCATAATTGAATAAATAACTTCCCAAATTCCCTCATATCATCTTATAAGCCTTATTTTGGGCATAAATCCAACCTAGGAAGGCCTTTGGTGGAAACCTATAGAGGATACCCAAAAAGATTTGACGTTAATCAATGAGATTATTTATTTTATTTCCCTATACACATCCATAAACTATTATTAAACCATATTAATATAATAATATAATAATATTTCATACGCTGGGATGTTTTATAATACATTAATGACCTATAAGCATCTTGACATACATAAAATGGTTTACAAAATCATTGTTCGTGTGTACAGTGGACTACCACCTAGTGAATTGATGTCATTCATTTATCCATTACCAAAATTCATATTATGGTATGATGATGGATTTAAATTATATATTTTAATGTTATAATATTTTTATACCTTTATTTTAATTATATCATATAATTTTTTTAATATCCATTCTATAGGGGATACAATAATATATATCGTGTGTTTGGTAGACTACCACCTCGCTGATAGATGTGATTTTTTATCTCATTAAAAATTTAAATGGAATGTAATAATGATAAAGTTAATGATTATATGTGATGTATAACAAATAATTATGATATTGTTGAAATATTTATCATTTTTATAGGATAATATGTAATTTTATTTTTTGACCCTAAAAAGATCATAACATTGTTCATTTACATGTGGAGTATCACCTTCCCAAAGCAATGTGACTCTCTATTAATCACCACACCACATAGATGATATACATACATACATACATACATACATATATATATATTTAAATAAATAATTTAGTACATATGATATTATGATCATTCAGGAAATATAAATTATTATTTACCTTAACATGATCCCCTACCCACAATGATACCACAATGAGGGGAGAGGGATGGTGACTTCCCAAGCCCCGCCTCTAGTGGGCCCCAGGTTTGTGACCACCACTAAGGTTATAGTAAACATGAAAATGGGAGGAATTACAATGTAATATAAACATGAAAAAGAGTGAGATAAGAAGGATGAAACAGACAATTCCTGATCAGACAAATATTTATATAAATGAAATTCTATGTGAAAACATATAATTCCAAACATTACTAAATAACTGAAAGGAAAACTATGAGTACCAGAAAATGTATAAAAGGATTCAACCATGATTCCCAAATATATCTTGTTAAACCCTAAGATAGTAATATCCTACCCGATCACTTACCAAATAAAAATTAACGAAAATACTATTTATATATATAGGGAGATCATAAAAGTGTATTTAGTATGATCCTCCTCGAAGCATCTCTTAGAAAAGATAAAGAAATCATGCTAAAGAATAATGAAAAACTGGGAAACTAACTCAGTACCTAAACTTGTATACTATGTTCCCAACCTCACCACGAATAAATCTCACCATGTTACACATAAACAAGAGCATATAATATAGTAATTAAACATAATGAGATACCTATTCCCATATTCTGAATAGTTTTATACTCTTCCCCAACATCACACATCCTAAGTATCTCTCTCCAAATGAACTTTGACCCAAAAAATAGGTGGTCAAGAAATCACCACATGCAACTTGTGCATCACCAAACCACATCATCACATCCACATATACATATATAGTAAGTTAATAGTTTTTGAGATACCCCAAAAAACATATGATGTCTATCAAACATCAGTTATTATACCTCATTCCATTACATCCCATACACCAAACATATACCTCAATCCATCACATCCTACATCGGTCATACATATAATAATCCCTTGGATACTATATTTTGAAATACATGTGTGTGAAATTACTAAAAACCATCACATCCCCCTACACACAAATATGGGAAAACTAAGAGTCATTTAGAACAGTATAAGTAACCACTAAGAGAATAGATAAGGTCTATAAGGGGTTGTTCACTATCCATTCTCACACTAGGATGTTGGGGATAACACCCTCCTAGATTCAACTGGTTTTCAGTTTCCCTAATTAACATTGGTGGGGATGTGTATGAAATCACAAAATATACATGATATAATATATCTCACAACCATTATATGGGAATAACATAGTCATAAAATCAACAATAAAAAACATCACTCGGACTCCCTAATATAGATCTTAAGACTAGAAATCATTATAAAATAAAATTATATAAAAGGGAATCATTAAACTCACTCTTTCATTTAAAACATTTCTTTCCATTAATTAAATCATTATCTATTAATTAAAAATTGAATTGATTCCTCCTTACATTTGTGACATTTAAAAAAATTAATGTGAATTCCCTCCTAGAGTAATCCAACAAATACCATGATTTTTCTAGATTTACCTCTTTTAAGAATTTTCATTACATCATCATCCAACCCCATTGGTTAATAATCATTCAATTCAATACTATTATAATTTGATATCTACATAATCTTGGGAAAAAAAATCCTAATCTACCACCCAGAGGGAAAATGAGACCAATAACATCCATATACCTTATGTAGTGGGGAATGGAATGCAGGTAAAACAAGATAACCGACAAAAAAGAATTAAATATATTTATAAGAGGGAATTCAAGATCCCAACATCTCATCAATGGGTTGGCCAATTTTTATCCCAATTCATTATCTCTAGTGTCATCCCTGACAAAAAAATTTATATACTGATGCATTTATCCCTCAAACTCAACATCTTATTCCCCATCATCTAGGCCTCCATGCCCACATATCACAATATCCATCCCATGATCATCCATCCCAGGATCACATATCATCCAGGCCTCCCATCCCATTATAACACATCATCTCTATAGGATCATCCATACAGGGATCATAGAACATGGCTTGTGACCATATAACATCACGAGATGTAGAAACAAAAATGAAATCCCCAAGGAAACATGTCCCTCAAAAAACACAACCAGCCTCCTCATGCAAATGATCTCTAATTGATCCAAAACAAGAAAATTAGTATTCTAAAAAAATATGAAATTCAGACCACAACAAACATATTTATTAAAAACCATGTTCTAATTTCATATTAAATTAATTGGTTCTTTTATTATTAGGTCCCAACTACAGGAAACCTAGGGCATAAAGCTATACTAATTTATCAAAGGAAAACGATATTATTATTATTTATCCTAGTTTCAACAATCAAATAGAGGAACCATTCTCAATTAACATGAATTTTTATTTATTATCAATAATAATTATCTTGATTTATGTTAATTAACCAATTAATTTAATTCCATTAATCACATGGAAACTCATTTCAATTAAACATTCCCTTAGTATCAACATGATTTCTATTATATTATATTAAACACCAAATTACCAATATGCTTATTTGATTAATTACTTAAGCTAATTAATTATCAATTAATTCATAGTTTATATTCATTAATAATATCCAAAATGAAAAACATGATAATAAAAAGGGTAAGAAAATGATAACAATGAAGGAATTGAATTCACACTATCTAGAGAATCAAGAGGCAAACCACTATTAAAGTATAAAGAAACAACATCACCATCATACAGTCTCTACCAGATTCATTAATCTAGTACAATAACTTTTAAGTGAATTTCATTTCCATATAATATGATAAATAATGATCAATTTATGGTTAAAAATAAATAAAATTTGAAAATGAATATCCTTCCACAAAGTCTTTTAATGATCTTCATAGGAAAATGAACTATGTTTCAAATCTCTGATCACCTCTCCCAAGAGAACTGTGGATAGCCAAGTACTTTGTGAGGAAAAACACCAAGAAACAACAAAAAAATCCCATTAAAAACATGATAGATCAAATTATATAGTAGGAAGGTAAGATACATGATGAAATAAGATTAAACTAATATAAAATACTATAAAACAATGATGGCATGCACCTTTGATCACCACAGATCAAAGATGAAATCCAAGAATCAATCCCCCATTGAAGGGATTTTAAAATGCTAAAGGATGAAGATTGTGTTCACATGTAATGAGAGAGGAATGAACTTTATCTGTAGGGTTTTGGAAACACTCAAGATACATCACCCTTTAAATATCATCAATACAGGACATTTAGGTGTCATGTAAACAATTAAGACCTCATATAAATTTCTATAGTAATTTTTTTTAAAAAACGCATCATTTTTTATTATTTAAACTCAAAAATATACACATCATGAAATTTACATTGAACCAAACATAAAATTCTAGTAATTTCACATACACAACATTTATATATTACATGTTGTGTATACACACTTCTTCCAACATTTTTTTTTCAAATACATCAAGGTCACTACCATGCAATCCTACTTGTATCAAAATCCTTAGAAACCTAAAAGGGGATAGACCACATGAATCCCGACCCTTACATTAGATACCTATGAAACATTTTTAATCATTGATAACCCAAAACCAAAATATAGAGAAACTTAAAATGGGACATCCGAATAGCCCCCATGAGATAAATCTCAAAGGACTCACCACCATAGGATCCCAACCACCTCATGAGAGGTAAAAGTTAAAAACCAAAAAACACCCAAAACTATCTACTATATAATCTCTTGGGGAGAGACCTCCAAAACAGGAGCTAATCCTCAATAAGAAACAAGTGGAAAAAATCTTATAAACCATAATGGTTAACATCCAAATTAAACAACGTTACAATAGAGAGTTAAAAAACAAATATCTTGGGGTACTAACTGTGAATATTGATCTCACATTCCCAATTACGCTCATATATACCACCACGCCACCACAAGACACAAACCAAGGAAATATAAATAAAATTTAGTATCTTATCCTAGTTCTACAAGATCTTAAAAAGAAGACCCTCAAAGAACAAATCATCGTCAACATTGATCTCCCCCCCAATAAATATCATGAGATTCATCATGAAAATTATGAAATATCAGTATCACATGAAAAAAATAATGTATCTTCCTCATTTTGGGGGATGTGCTGTCCAATATTCCATGACTGCAACATTAGAGAAAACCTCAAAAGGCCCAACAAATAGGGGATAAATCTTACTCCCACATCCAAACCTTCACTTCCGATGATAAGGAATCACCTTTATGAAAACAATATCTCTAACATCGAAATATAGAGGTATCCTCATATGATCAATATAGTATTTTTGATGATCATGAGATACATTAATCCTTTCAATAATTACATAAACTATCTCTATCATATATTATAACAGTTCCATCCTGAGAATTACTAAATATCTTACCCTATTTTAGTATAATGAAGAATGGAATGGTCATATGTATAAAAATTCAAATGAAACTATTCAAATTATATAGTGGAAAATATTATTGTTGGTAAAAGCGACCAAGTTAAGGGGCCTTATCCACGATCCTCCAAGATCCAGGACATAAGTTCACAACATATCTTTAAGATTATATATGGTATGAGTAGTCTTACCATTCATATATGGATGAAAATTAGTGGTAATTTATAACAAAGAACCAAAATTATTATAGAAACCTCTCCACACCAAGGAATTAAAACAAGAACTCAATTATAGATTATCATCACCAAGTATCCCCAGAGTCTCACTGCCTCGACTAGATACTGTATCGAGAGAACATTCACTGATCTCTATTTCCAAATCACTATGAAGTGGGATGATTTTTTAAAATGATCCAGTATCACCAATATAGAATCATATCCTACCTAATATCAAGGTAAACTGGAAACAAAGCCCATTGATATGTCCTCACACTTTCATTAGGTAACATCTAATGGATAGAGAAAACCATCAAGAAAATGGTTATCAAACTTTACCTTATATAATAAAAAACATCGATAAACAAACTCTATAATAGCATGCATTATCCCAGTATAGTAAAAATGATCTCTCAATTCTTATTATGTCTTTTTCATGCAGTGATTCCATGCTAAGGGTGATCTAAGGAACTCTCTGGGAACCATCTCATGCATTGACAAAGTAATTAAAATTATTACCTAAAAAGCACATGGTGTTATCCACCCTTAGACCAACCATTAGGGACATCACCAAAAAATAACTTTGTATCTCATAACCTCCACCTCAGAATCCACCATCTAGGACTCATCCACCTACGACAACAATGAAGAGTGAACTATCACCTATAAAAGAAAACCTATTCCTAAAACATGTCCCATATAAGAATTAAACACTTGAAGTTCTTCTATAACTCTCCAAGAATCCCCATATTAATGCAAAACATCATTACATGACTTCCCAATCAGTGCATATGATATAAAATTTACCTTTACTGGGATATAGGAAATATCAATGTTATAAAGCTTCATGAATTTGATCCAATGATGATGAAGAATGTTTAATTCAAATAGGGAGTATAAATACCATAGGATCATACAGTTGGTAAAACCACAAGGTTCTCTCCAATGAGGTAATGTCACCACAACATCAATGAAAACACTACTTCCAAAAACTCATGATCTTGGTTGGAATAGTTATAAAAATTAAGAAATAGCTTATAAGGCCCATAAGAAACAACTGATATATGTTGTATCATAACTCAACCCAAGATAGGATGTGAGTCATCGTAGAAAACCACAAACCGAACCCCCACAGATATAAAGTAAAGAACTGGAGTGTTGAAAAATTCCACCTTCAGGCACATAGAAGATTCCTAACACTAGTTAGTCAAAATGATTTCCTAAACCTTAAGGGACAAAATTTTTATAGGAATCAAAACCCAAGTGAAATCAGATACAAACCTCTTGAAATATCCTACAGGACTAAGAAGCCCCCCACCCCCTATGTGACTCACTTTGGGGTTTCCCAATAAAAAAGTACCTATATAATTGAAGGGTAAATAGATAATTTATACTAGTATACCACATGGCCCAAAAAATGTACTTCAAAATCCTAGGACTAAAACATTATCAATGTTCCAAACAACCATTCAAGATAAAACACTCCAAAAACAGCGCACATATCCTCTAAGTGCTTCTCATCATACGTGAAGTTCATAGGGATGTCATCGAGGAAATACCCCCTGAACTTATCCAAGTTCTATCTGAACACTACATTCATCAGCATTATGAACACAGATAGAGAACTCATCACACTGAAGAACATATCATAGAACTCATAATTACAATAATGAAAATGAAATGCAGTATGTTGAATATCTACATCCCTCAACCGTATCTGATGATATCCCAACCACGAATTGATCTTTGAGAAACAAATTTCTCCCTTAAGGTTATCAAATAAATCTTCAATCCATGAAATAAGAGAGAAATTATTCATTTTCACCTGGCTCAATAGATGATAATTAATATAAATCCACAAACAATCATCAGACTTATTCATGAAGAAAACCAGTGCACGCCAAGGTAACATTCAGGGCTTGGAAAACCACATTGAAATAGATAATTGAACTGTATGTGAAGCTCTAATAACTTTCAAGGATCCATCATATATAGATACATCAATATTGTATACATTCTTGGAAATAGAATAATCCCAAACATGATCTCCCATAGAGGGGTTAACGTTACAACATCTTCTAGATAGACATCAGGGTACTCTTCCACAACACTATGTGAAAGAAAATTTTGAACCACTGATGAAATCAGGATTAATTCAATCATTAAAGATGACAAGGAACATGTATTTGACCCAATTTAGGGTCTCTCTCACCAACAAACACATTTGGATCTCCATCAGCATCATAAAACAAAACCTGCCTCCTAATAAAATACATGATATTCAACACCAAATAAAACAAATCCATGCCAAGGATGATGTCATACAGTTTTATCTTTAAACATAGGAAATCTCCCCAAGAGGGGTAATTTACCAGAGCGAGCTCATAGTCTCTACATAAATTATACAAGTCATATCCACCTTCAACTGGTGTAGTCTATGCTAAGGGATCTCAAATACTCTCTACCTTAAGTCTCATAACATGGAATTTGTTAGTTAATATAAATGATTTTGTTTCCCCTAAATAAAAAAACCAGTAAACCATGTAAAAAACAAAAAATGTACCTTAGACATTATCTGGATCACATGATACTTGAAACACTAAATTATTAAGATGACAATTAACATCTTCAAAACCTTTGTGAACATACTAAATACCACCCCCGTGACCAAAATTTTATCCTTGTGGAAGAGGAGCATCTCAGAGTTGACTGCTACCTGCCTCATCTTCTCTCTATAGATCCCAAACGGTGTGACCCTATTGTTATTACCTCAGTTGAAACCTCCTAAATAGAGGACCCAAAAGTTGAGCAACTGATACATGCTAACTTCTCCGAAAGGCCTGGCACTATCCCCACTTATAAACTCAACCTCCAAAATAAAAACAAAAGTTTAATTCCTTGGAATAAGTATGAGATCCATAACCCTAGTGTAGCATGATAATTAGGGTTGAGATCTGCTACCATGTTACTAAAAACACTTATATTCAGAAAATTAGAAATCCCATATTGTAAATCTTCTTCATGAGGATTTATGACAACTCCCCTTTCATGATGACTCGGTTCTAGCCATAATCCGCTCAATAATTTCTAATTTTTGAACACATTGAGATACTCCCATAACATAAATGGGGTGACTTGGAGATGGATCTATATATTTAAATCCTCCTCAAAGTTCCTCTCCCCGACCTCCTCATCTAAATCATATCACAAAATGGACCAGAAACAAATCATGTACACTCACACACTAGATCTCCCCGACCAATGGGTAAGAAAAAGTTGGAGACATGAAAAATTTATGGTTGGGGAAAGAAATTGTACTATGAATGGATCTCAGATCTTCTCCTATGAGTCTACTGACTCCTCATGATTCATGAGTAATAATAACCACAACATCCTCACTAATCGATGTAACATACTTATTGAAAATGAAACCCAGTTCTTCTTCAGAGAAAAGATAAAACTAAAATGTATATAATACTTTTACAAAAAGTTTTCTATAACTACATCTAAAATAGCTACCTCACACTTCTATAAAATTTGGAGATTAAAACACTATTGTTAACTTCTCAATGTGTCATCATATTCAACCACTACATTGTGATAATGTGATGTCCCTATCCAAGTGACACTCTCAGGTGCCTCATTCTGATGGGCCACATGGCCTCAAGGCCCCATCCCCTTATTCTAGGGGATTCCTAATAATAGTGAGGGAATAGTGTTTTTTCATAAGGTGGCTATTCCCTCATTACTAGTGTGGAGCATAGTAGATAAGTAAGAAAATCTAAATATTGAAACAATATATAAATAGATGGAACATCAAAAACAAACACCATAAAGAAAGGAATAGTAACTCACCACAGCTGAAGAATGTATAGATACCCAAGAAATAATAATAATATAATATAAAGAAACTAAATCCTATAAAACATATGATAATGTATTTCATGTTACCCCAAAACTAGAAAATAAGTATTCAAGGTAGTAGGTAGTTAAAACATCTCATTCTATGTAAAATGTATCGAAATGATAAAATGTATATACAAGAATCTGGATATTCATCATGTTCATCTTTGACAAAGTCTTAATCCTATGTCATGCATGGGGTTATGAATCTCTAAGAAGATACTCCCCCTTATCTACATCTAGAAGAATATAGTCATATTGGGTACCATAAGCAGACCAGATAAAGTGTGAGATAAACCCAGTAAGCCACCATAAACGATATATATAAATATCTAGTCTATGTATAATGTGGTATGGTTCATATATAACAAAATAGATTAGTAATAACATGTGTAATTGGTTAGATATATCTCTTGGAGGAATCTAGGATGACTTTAATCGATTTTTCTTGGGCCAAAATATATTTGAATGTATCAAGGGACATAATGCCCAGTTTCACAATATTGGGAATCCATACCCAATATCACAGTATATGGTCTCCATACATATTATCCCAATGGAAGGTGATGTCTTTCCCATTATCACAATATAGGGACGTTATTGCCAGTATCATAGTATAAGTTTTTACTTCCCATACTATTTAATAAGGGATATTATCCCGACATCACACATAGGGATGCCATGCTTGGGTGACAATAAAGTGAAAATATTCTTGTATAATATATTTAAAAAAATTCATCATGTCCAATTATATAAATAAGTAGGGTCTCTATGCCCATTTATATACAAATATTCAAAAAGTACGTCTTGATCATTTACCATGATTAAGAAGGGTCATCATTCCCAAAAATCATTAAAGTTGAGAATCCATTTCCTTTAATATGAGACAAGCTATAATCCATAACACATTATCATTTAATATCAACAAGGGAGTTACCATTGTTCCAATTTATAAGGGAGAGAAGTTCATACAACTCACATTCAATTCATTTCATTATAATTAACTAAGGCCTTAACTATGATATACCACTACATCCATCCATTAATAATATGAAATCACCAAAAGGGAGTAGAATGAAACATACCAAAGGTGTTTCGGGTATAAGAGATTGAAGTCCAATCTGGAATATAGAGGGCACACCTAAATGGATGGCTCACTCTAAAGATGAAAATATCAAAATGTATTTGGAATCTAACAAGTCATTCAGATCAAAGTGTGATAACCAATTCAAGGAATATAAAAACTAAGGCCAATGCATAGTTAAACCAACATGTGGTACATATCAAATTTTATGAAACATTATGACAAGAAGGGATAATTAGCATACGAAAAACATCGATATTCTAAAAATGTTATTGTCTAATATTGACAATTCGTTTTGCCCGGATCGAGAGAAAATGAAAGAATGAACTAAGACCATGAAAATAGGGCATACGAGCCAGCATTAAAATAACATTATTGAGATAAAGGAAAATGAAAAAACTAGACTAAATATTGATGATATTTCATGGAGTAATCCAATGAGACCAAGGGATGTTTGATTGAACATCAGATAAAGAAGATACTGAAGAACCTATCTTGAGGGAGGAACAACCTAAAATAGGAGAGAAATCCACTACATGATAGAGACAAAAATAAATGAAGATTATGGTGTAAGGTTATACAATATTAAGGGAAAATGAAATTTTTCACAATTCTTTAGTGGGTGCATCACTTGGCCACATTATTGGGAATAATGTGTTCCAAACATGCTTGGATCACTAACTTGGATGCAAATCAGCACAGCTTGGGAAAATATTTTCCAATCGATTTATTTACCACTTATAAAACCATTAGATGTATTTCATGTGAATTTGGATGAATCAACATTGTTTATTTAGACCATGAGTTTCCGTACTTATATTGGTCAATCCCAAATTGGTTAGTGGTAACCTTGGGGCCTGCCCCACATGGTTTCCCTTAACCATGAGTTCATTTTGTTTCTCCAATAATGTTGGATTTTAGGCTCCAAAGAAGCCCTAGACACCCCTGAAACATATGTTACCTTATCAGGAAACCATATGATGTTTAAAATATAGAGTTAGACTAAAAATTAAGGGAGTAATACATGATATAAAATATATGATCTTACCGTCTTATCCTCCTAAAAGAACCCATCCACTAGTTAAATTTCCATGGGTGGAAAATATTCATTAGAGAATAACTTCAACCACTAAGAATGTACA
Source organism: Viscum album (assembly GCA_963277665.1). Classification (NCBI taxonomy): domain Eukaryota; kingdom Viridiplantae; phylum Streptophyta; class Magnoliopsida; order Santalales; family Viscaceae; genus Viscum; species Viscum album. The sequence goes on along the minus strand of OY728156.1, from coordinate 473,552,766 downwards.
ACGGCCTCCCACACCCATGTCTCATTCTGTACCCACCTATTCTAAAATAACACTCATACTAAAGGTATTAAAAATCCATGGAGATGCATCATGATCCATTAAAAGGCACCTATGGGATACTCCTAAAATAGCATCATCATATAACTCATCATATTTAAGATCCAAAGTATAATATGGGTCGGAATGATAAAAAAAATGTATTGAATCATGAAGGAAATCATGCATAGAACATTACCATTATGGTAAAAGAATCTAAAAGGATACCGATTTGACTCTCTTGAAAATCTCAAATGGATAAAAAATCTATAGGTCTCTTTCCTTCACTCTATTTTCATTTTTTCCCAATTTTGGTTGATACCCACAATAATAAAATTTTCCCAAACTTAAACCTGAGAGGTTGTTAATGGTAATTGGAATAATATTTACGTCTTGACAGAGCTATATACATTCACTTCATGATTATCTAAACATACTCTAAAGTCTCTTAAATGAAGTGATCACCTAGTAGGGATTCATATTAGACCTCTAACTAGTACATGGGTGAATGGAATGACTTAATATATAATAACTCATAAGGATACATTCTAATCATCCCCTAAAATATATTATTATTGGTTATCTCAATGAGTAGAATATTCTTTTCATAGGAATCGTCGAAATCAATGATGTATGCTCAGAACATATCCCCTAGAACCTATATATCCCATTCAGACATACCATCATTATGACAATGGAATGATTTTCTCAATAGAACCATTTTACCCATAAAATTCTACAACCCATGCTAGAACCTCAATGTGAAATGAGTATCACTATTGAACAAATAGTACGAGGCACCCCATTTAGTCATATAAGCTAATGGTTGTATAATATTCTGAATTTATCAACTATTAATGTCTCCCAAATAGAAACTTATTTTGATAAATTCATTAATCAGTCCAAGAATACCAAAATTGCATCTCAACCATGAGGTAACACCATTTATTAGATGAAAAAATCCATTATAAAATCCTCATATTTTCATATTGTAACTAGAAAAGAATTTAAGAATATAAAAGGTCCCTTGTTTTCCACCTTCACTAGATGATATGTATAACACATTGTAATAATACCTATTATTTGATTATTTATCCCTAGACACCAATACTATCTTCTCAGGTCATGATACGACTAGGAGATACTTGGGTGAACTTCCAATAAAGAATCATGTGAATCGTGCCTCAGTTACTCATTCATATACATGGGAACCTAGATACACCCACGTATACATAGGATTTCATCATCATTGATATTCCAATATTAATGAAATTCTTCACCAGCAATACCCTCTCATAGGACCAAGGCATTAGGATCAGTAAAGTGCCTCATATTTATCTTCCATGGAAGTGAATAGGTCACTAATAGAAATGAAATTACAGACATCCCATGATAGTCATGAACCTAAAAATGCATCTTAGAAAACATATCCATAAGCTATCATTCACTACTATCCACATGAAATTTCTGTTTCTTGGTCCTCCTACTCAAAGAATCAACAATAGTATGGCCATTACCTGGCATATATGTAAGTAGGATGTCAAAGGACTATAGATATTCAGCCCATCTTTACTGCCTAATATTGAAATATGACTATTTGAATATATACATGATCCTTTTGTTTTATGTGAACAAAAAAATTCTCACACAATATGTAATGCCACCAATAGTGGAAGTCAAGCACAATAGCTTCTAACATGAGGTTGTGGATCAGGTAATTATTCTCATAATACATCCACTATCATAACCCGCATGAATGGACTTTATCATCCAACATCATAAGTCATCCTAACCTTATACCGGGTGCATCGAAATATACTATATAGATTTTTCAAATGTTAGGTAGAATCATGATCAGTACTAAGGTCAATATTCCTTTCATCTTCATAAAAGATGATTGATAGGATACAAAAAAATTAATCAAACCATTCTTACTCAATTCCATGTGAGTATTTTTTAAGTGTGGTAAGTATATTTTGAATCTTTATTAGTGACCAAATACCCCCAAGAAACTTTTTATGTAGAATACAATCTTGGGAAGATCCTAGGTAACCACCTCTCTCACTGACTTAGGGTCAACCAAATCTCTTACCTCTGAGATAATGCGACATAGGAAGTGTATCTTGTATATCCAAAAGTGATATTTATTGATCTTAAATTAGATATAGTTCTCTATTAGTGTATTAAAAATCATATAGAGATGATAATAATGGTTTCTTTGAGTAAGATAATACACTAAGACCTCATCTACAAAGACCACCAAAAATCTATCCACAGAATAACAGAAAAACCCATTCATCAAATCCATGAATATTTATGGCACATTTATTAATTGTAAATCATGAACAATTACTCATATAGACTATACTGATGACAAAATGTCATGTGTGGAAAATGTTTGACTCGAACTTGATGATAACGGACCTCATATAGATCATCAAGAATACCCACACTCTTTATTGCTGGTAAAAAAGATCATCTATATGGGGTATGGGATACCAATTATTCAATATAAGATGATTCAATTTCCATTAAACTACAGAATGCGTGAGGGTTCCATCTTAGTTGGAGAGAATTAGCATTGATCCCCATGGTAAAGTATTGGACCATATAAAACCTTTACCCGATAAATCTTTTAGAAACTTCTTGAGCTCTTGAAACTAAGTATTATCCATACTATAAAGAGGAATGAATATAGGTATAGCTCCATGTACTAACATGATAGTGAACTCTTCCTCTCTCTTGGGATGAAGTTCAAAAAATGTGGTAGGGAAATCATCCCTCGACCAATCTACTATAGGATATAAATTAGTCTTTTGTAGTTTATAATCATCTATTTAAAATATATCAATTTCATATGTTATTAAACCTAGACAAAATGCATTGGTCTGACTCTAACAAAATGTACATCCCACTCACCATTGTGAAGATATTTACCATGCTCTCGTGATGTAAATTATACCCTCCACTAATAATAGTCCACGTAGGCATGCTACGAAACCAAACAGTGCATCCTGAGAATGAAATCAAATACTAAAATCTTAATGATGAAGTGATTCTATAAGAAATGATGGCTACCTACCTCAAGAGGATAGTCCTTTCACCAACCTATACTCCCATAATGTATACCCAAAAGCATTTCATGTGTCAAAAAGTCACTAGAAAACATTACATCAAGCTTTAGGATCTCCAAAAAGGAATATACATGAAACAAGGTTATGCACCAATATTGAATAAGGAAGACACAATAGTGTATCCTAATAAAATAGTACATCAAACAGTAGATGGATAAACATCCTTCTCCTATGTTGTAAGCTGCACTGAATAAATCTAGCATGATCCATGGACCTATTTTAAACAATATTACCTTGACCAGGCTCTCTCTACAGGCATTATATATCTAAATCATGTATATCATGGCCATGAACTCCTCCTCTACCTATATGGACAGTGTTACTCCAGCTACCTAGCTATAAAGGTGCTACTGATACTACTCCTCAAGTTGGATCTAGCATGGATCGGCTATAATTTGTCACCCATGTAAAGGTAATGTATAATCATTTTATATTTCCCAATCATCCATATACATACAACTTGATGTAATATTTAGGACACTAATGAATCTTAATCTTGGTTTTTCTACACAGATGAAATACCACATAACTATTTTTGGGTGACATCTGGATGTCTCTTCTCACACGCTCAATATCAAAACATCATTTACAACCCTTAGTAAAACCACTACCCTATCTTGGTTCAAAACTTCCATAACTCACACTGGAATCTTCCCTCAGGTTCTACTCACTGATAAGGGCCTCTTTCACTATATTTGGTATGGTGGTCAATTGGGAAATTTTCACCTAGGAATGAATAGGGTGCTAAAGGGCATCATCAGATCATCTCGGTTTTGACAAGTCATCAATAATATTGATATTGGAAAAGCTCTGAATCTCTATAAAATGAGAAAAATAGTCAATAACAATCATATAACCCTTATATAGGTTTATTAATTCCCTATCATTATAAACCCTAATGGTCATAGGGAATAAATAATCAATGAATATTGAAAAAAACCCTTGTATATCACATCCTGATAATGATCGGTCTAATTTAGAATAGCTCATAGTGTTTGGTGGATCCTTTTATCAAATAACTAGTGAGTTTAACTCTCCTCTTAGCAGGAATATTTCGATTCTAGAATACAGAAATGACTTTTTCAAGCCATAACTTTATATCATGTTTTCCTCCATCAACTAAGAACATGGGTGGATGCTGCTAAAGGAACTCCTAAGTCAACTATCTCATGGAAGGGTAGGAGTAAGGAGCACTATGTAAAGTACTCATAAGCAATAGAAATGGTCCTCATTGGAGAGAATCGTCAACATGATAGAAAAAATGAAGAGGTTTTACAAGTGGCACTACTAGAGTTATCCATGGAAGCTCATGGACCACCAGCTATATAGAATGGTCTTCACCACCCTCCTGTAATATGAGTAGAGGATTTCATGGTTCCATTTCTCTAAAATTTACAAATACATTCCTATTATAAAGGTCAATAAATTCATAATCCATGAATAAGAAATGGAAATGATTTAAATCCTTTCAATTTAATAGTTTCACCCCTCTTTGAGCCCAAGGATTTAGGTCTTTGTGATAGAAACAATAATATAGAGAAATAGAGAAGCAACCTATTTATCACTACTGTGATCGAGACTGGGTGATTCTCTATGTTTCACAATTTTAATTTCACTTTAAATTCATAATTATGTCAATTTTTCTTTAGAAGGTTGAACCTAATGGATCACCACTAGTGATCCATAAAGAACCATACACCTTATGATCTAAACTATGTTGTCCATTTAATCCTTACCAAAAAATGATTCAGTCCATGTTAGAAATCCTCCATGTATCCATGTTCCACAGTTTACTACTTTGGGTATATTATAGGGAATATACAGGAAAAAACTATTAGGTTATGGAAGGAACTCTACGCACCAAATATGTTTTCCCAATTCCAGGAAAGAATCATTAGCTAATGAAATTATATTTAGAACAATCAAAGAGCTCGTGCAAATCAAAGGAAATGAAACAACACAATTAATATATATGGAATGACATATGACTAGAATGTTTATTTCCAAAAATCTTCCCAATATGTTGAATACTCAAAGATTCTTTTCCCCCATCTCAACATTCCATGGATAAAAGATCAACCCCAGTTTTCTCAATAGTAATATCAGAATTTGTGTGTATTGCCCAATGGTGGAATAAAATCAACTATAATTGAATAATATAGAACAAAACCAATCTCTATTCATGGAATTTTTTTTTCTAATATGTGGGATACTACTCCCAAACATACCTCATTCCCAAATTCAAATGTTCTCCAAATATCTTATCTATTTTCTAAAAAAATATAATGTAAGAAAATAAATATATGATACCACTTTGTGATGTACTAATATTGGTTCCACTCCGAGGTTCCCCTTTTCAGTAGGGCACATGGCCTAAAGTGGACCACCACATATTGTAGTGGCTTCCAACTAGAAGCAAGATCCTAATGTGTGTATGTTGGAAGACTATACCCTCAGTACCAGGGTGGATCATAGCGGTTGTGTAAGAAAAGATAAATAAAGATATCTTGTACAAACAAATTTCCTAGTGAAAATAGACACTATAAAGACTAGAACAGTAACCCTCTATATCATAATCAGGTATAATCATCCAAGAATTAATAATAAACTAATATCTCAATGCGGAATCATATAGATAAGATGATAATGTAAATCATGTATCTATAAAATATTGAAAACATATATACATGGCAGTATGAAGTCAAAATAGCTTATGCTATACAAATGGTATAAAATGGTAAAAATTTATATCCAAGCATCTCATGCTCCGACCGGGTCACCTACTACCAAGTACCCATCCTAAGGCATGCAAGAAGTCATGAATATATAAGATAATACTTCTTCATATATACACCTTCAATAATATAGTCTTCCATGGTTCAATTATCATCCTAGATAGGGTATGATATAAAATCAATAGTCCAACACTAAAAAAGTGAATAAATATATAATCTATGTACAACATGGTAGTGTGATGATACAATAATGTAAATAAGTAATCAAAACTATAAATAGGATGACTCTAGTTCCTGATAGAAACTAGGGTGACTCTATATGTTTCGTTCGGTTCGAGAATATCTATGAATGTATGAAGGGACACAATTCCAAGTATCACAGTATTGAGAGTACATGCCTAGTATCATAATATAGGGTCACTATGCCCAGTATCACAATAGTAGGGGACCCAATTCCCGGTATCACAGTATATATTCATCATTATCATTTCATACAACAAGGGATGCCATTCCTAGACTCACTTGTTGTGATGAAATGACTATTTCACAATAAAGGGACTCTATGCCTATATCATATATTTACAAATGGTCATCATTCCATTGATATAAAGGATGATGGTTTCCATTCCCATTTATATATATCATGCATAGTGGGAATCATGGATATTTACCATAATTAAGAAGGGTCCCCATACCCACATATCATTATATATGAGTATCAATTAGCTTTAATATGATCCAAGTTATAATCCATAACCATTATCATTTAATATCAACTATCACATAACCATTTTTCCAATTTATAAGGACAATGTGGTTTTACCAGTCATGTTCAATTAATTTCATTATAATTGACTAGGTTTTTATAATTGCTATGCCACTACATCCATCCATTATCAATATAAATTCACCACAAAGGGGTAGAACCAAACACAGAAAATGTGTTTATGGTATAAGGTCTTGAAGAACAATTAGGAATATAGAGGAAACACACAAAGTGATGGTTCACTATGTGGTTGAAAATCTTAACAAGTACGTGGGTTTGAACAAGTCATCTAGTTCCATGTATGAACAACCAATTAAAGGATGATACAAATTAGGGGAAACATAAGATGAAACTGGTGTGAAATAGATATAACATATTATAAAACATCAAGAAATTATGGTATAATTATTAGACTAACTAACTCAAGCATTTAAAACTCTCATCATTGAGTATCTTATCTTTGTTTGGACAAGATCAATAGAAAATTGATGAGAAAATCAACACCCTAAATAGGTAATATGACACAACATCAAAACAGTATCATTGAGAGAAATACAAATGAAAACCTAGGCCTAAGGATCAATGAGGTTACCTGGAGGAATCCACTAAGACCAAAAGAATCTTGATCTAACTTTGTTTGGAAGGGATAATGAATAACCAAGAATGATTGTGGAAAAATATCAATTAGAAGAGAAACCCACCAGACACTATAGAAATAAGAAAATTGAGTAGGGGGGATATATACCATTAAGGGAAAATGATAAATTTTTTCAAAAAATCATGGGTGCATAGTTTGGATACATGGTAGGACAGACCATGCACCAACCATTCTTGGATCACTACCTTGAAAGGGTACCCACATGGTTAGGTCAAATAGTTAGGGAAAAAAGTTCTTACCATGTGTTTTACCTCTACTAAAAATAGTTGACATCCCACATGGGATTGCGGACAAATATTTAGAGTTTTCTCTAATAGTTCAACCCAATGCTATTATCTATCAAGCCTAACATGATTTATCATAACTATACTACCAATCTATTTTTCATAAAAAGGTAGGTTCTGTGATTTGAAAAATCTGTGGACACTCATTAATAATCAATTTCCTTCTAAATAATCCATATTAGATATAAAAAAGATACATTGATAAAAAATTAAGGGATTCCTACCCAATTCAAGTTTCCGGATCTGAGAGGTGATCTATAGTCACATCTGGTTGAACATATTTAGTGCGAACCTAGCAAGGACATAAAAAAGGACACATTCCTGTGAGGAGAAGAAACTTGATACAACCCCTAAACATATAATATTTAACATTTTAAATTAATTATTTAATTAATTTAATTATCTTTATATGGTGATAAATTATTCCATGGTCTACCCATTTTAAACATAGGTGCAATGGATAGTAAGGCATGACCATTTACAAGGTCTCTATGCTAAAACAAGTGTTAAATTGTTTAATAGGTTCAATTAACATAAGTGTCTATGAATAATATCATATGGGACCCAAAATTCCCATGTCTCAATTATTCCCCCATGTTTACAACCATTAATAAACTTAGCTAGAACAATTTCCCTACCATCCCATTATAAACTACCTTGTGCCTAAATCCAAACTAAATTATATCCATGAAATCATCTTTTGATACTAATCAATCAAATCCCCTCCACATAAAGATACTGAAATAAGGAGAGGGATATGGTGACTGCATGATTCCCACCTCCACTAGGACCCATGTTTGTGACTAGAACCATTAGAATAATAATTATTCATAGGGGTTGAATTTCCCTCTTTGCGAATTATGTGGATGATATAGATAAGAAAGAAAAAAAACACCTTATCATATATATATATATATATATATATAGAATAAATACCAATTAAAAACATGAAATTATATATAATACTGAACAATTGAAAGGAAAAATACCAATATCCAAAAAGGTAAAGATGCTAGAGAGCACAATTCCCAAACAACTCCTATTAATAATTGAGATAGTAATATCATCCCTGATTAATAAAATTCTTCATATGACCATAAAAATAGTTTATATATATGTAGGGTGATAATAAAAATATACCTAGTATAATCCTCCCTAGATCCTCTATTTCAAAAGAAAATGAAAACATGTTAAAGAAAATTGAACAATAGTGAAACTAACTCTCCATCTAAATGGGTATACTATGTTCCCAACCACACCATGGATAACTCTCATGAAGTATCACATACAAGAGATAATATACTTTAATAATGAAACATCAAGGGTACCACACTTCCGCTTCCCCACAAGTTTTCTACTTTTCCCCAATGGTGTATGTCCTGAGCATCTTTCCCAAAATGTAATCCAACCTAAAAACACTTGGAAAATGAATTGAAATATCCACCTCGTGCCTCACAAAGCTACATAATCTCATCCATAGGTCCATATACAGTAACTAGGTAGTTTTTGAGTTCTACCAAAACACTTATGACATGTATCAAATGTTGTGTGTTATACCTAGATCCATCCCAACACATACATAGAGTAAGTACCTCTAGCCATCACAACCTATATCTATTATACATACAATAATCATTTGGATACTATATATTTAAATACTTGTCTGTGAAATAACCATAATCCATTACATACCTCTACAGAAATATAGGGGAAAACTAACCAATTATAATACAAGCATAAGTATCTACCAATAGAAGAGAGAAGGGATAGAGGGGTAGTCATATATTTATGACCCCACTGAGATGTTTGGTAAAACACCCTCCAAGAGTCTATCAGGTGTCTGTTTCTCTAACCTTAATAGGTGGGGAAGCATATAAAGTCTCAAAATATTAATTATATATTATAACTCAAAAACACACTATTGGAATAAACTATTCTTAGACTCAACAATATCTGACATCGATCAGACTCCCAACTACCACTTCTAAGACTGGATATTATAATCAAACATAAGTATATAAAAGAGATACATTAAAATATTTCTATATTTTTATGAATTTAATTCAATTAATTAATTCATTATCCATTAATTAATAATTAAAATTATTACACCTTACATTTCATTACATTAAAAAAAATATAAATTCCATTCCCTCTATGAATAATCCATCCAAGTCCATATTTTATCAATATTAAAATATCTTATGCATTTTAATTCCATAATAATCTAACCATGTGGGGTAAGAATTATAAAATTCATTATTATCATCATTCCATATTAGGTACTCTAGGAAAACCATTCTATTCGACCACAAAGAAAAAAAAATCAAAATCATCCAGCTACTATAATCATTGGGGAAAAGTATTTAGATAATATAATAAACTTGACCATTGGCCATTAAACAGATTTACAAGTGATCATATCAAATCTCAGTGTCTCATAAATGGTTAATCCCATATTTAACCTATTTATTAAACTTTAGTTTCATCTCCAACACCCATAAGTATATAAAGATGCATCTATATATCACAAGTGTCATTTTCAGCAATATCATATGGGCCTTCCCACCCACAAATGATAGAATCCATTCCTGGCTCACCCATACCAGAGTCACATCACATCTAGGCCTCCCAACAGCATATGAAACATCATACCTCCATTATATGACATACTAGGATCATAACTCAAGGATCATAAATATATCACACCCCAATAATCTAGAACAAAAATTAAATTAACATGGAAACATGTCCTTCAAATTTGGAATCTATCAAACTCAAGAAAATGATATCTCAGGGCTCCGAAACTAAGAACCTTACCCTCTAAAACAATGATAAACTAAATCCCATCAAACATCTATATCACACAACTGGTTATTATTCCATAATTAATTAACTAATTCATTTAATAACATGTTCCAACTATAGGTTATCTATGGAATCATGCTATAACATGTCATTAAAGAAAAATATTCTCTTAGAATTTATCATGTTCTCAATAAATACAGAGAGGAACCATTATCCATTAACATTCATTTCCAATTATTATAGAAATAAATATCAAAAATCAGGTGAGATAACCAATTCTATAAATTCCATTAATCATATAGTGGATCATTTCAATTAAAATTTCCATCAACATGAACATTATTATCATCAAATTACATTAACCACAAAATTATAGACATTCTTCATTAATTAATTTTTCAAATTAATCAACAATTAATTGTGGATTTATATTAATTGTAAATTACTATCAAGAACAACATATTAATCCATTTCATATAAAAAATTATAACAAGATACACAAAAATATTTCACTATCTAGAAACAAAATTTTTTTCGCACAAAAACATTATATGTTGTAGATCTCTAATCATATATCCCAAAGAACTTCATCCATATGAATATTTTTTCCCCAAAAAAACAAGAATAAAATTTTAAATACCCATTAGAAACATGGGAGATAAAATTCCACATAATGGTGAAAAGATCTGGGTTGAAATAAGACTAAAAAAGGAGAAACATCTAGAAAAAAGGAACACACATTGGATATTCACAAATCACCCTGAATATAAGATATAATCAATGAATAAATCCATGGTAGAATGGATCTATAAACTCTAATGGAGGGATCAACAAGTTTCAATCAAGAGGGGGACACATTTCAACAATAGGTTTTGTGAAAATACTAAGCTATTGCACACTTTAAAGATGTGATGAACAAGAGATTTGCATGTTGTGTAATCCATTTAAATGAAGTGTAAACCATTTACACATTGTGTAAATGTCAGGGGTCAAAAATTGAAAAAAACACATCACATTTTATTATTTAACCATGAAAATTTACATGTTGTGGATCATCCCATTAAAGAGACATAACAAGTCGTGAGCTACACAGACCGATTGTGTATGTGTAAGATGTCATGTATCCACCCTACATCTATATTTTCACATAAAACACCCTCTAGGACTCTTCCAAGCCTCCCCAAAGAATCAAAAACCTTATAAATATTATAATTATTACATGATGGTTAATTTGTAGATGATATAACTATATTATATGAAAAAGAATTAGGACATTCATAACCAATTATAATGGGGGAAACAAGGAAATTAACACTAAAAAATGAAAATAAATAAATAATATTAATGAACAAGTGAAAAGATGATATAAAAATATAATATATGTTATTATAAAAATCAATACATTTATTTAATAATTTAATAAAATATTTAATGTTCAAAAAAAATGAATGGTGAGGTAAGGGATTTCATCTCAATTTCATTTCCTTGAAAAATATTATAATGTTATACACCTAATTTGTTAAATATGGAATATATACTTACCCATTGACATGTCATATCATGAATTTCCTTCAGTTCAAGATAATTAATGTTTAATTTCAACTTATAATTCAAAATATTTCAAAAGGTGTAATAAATTTTAATCATAATTTTTTTTCTTGGTGATTTATGTTGGGTTTTCACCTACCTTATTTTATGAAGTGTATATACATCCCCATTTATTGGTAATATCAATAATTTATTTATTCTTAAGGTATTTTAGGTTTTTTTAATTTAATACTTTCTTTGGGATTTTGATTCAATGTTACCAAATTGCTAAGAGTTTTTTTGTTATAATCTCATCATTTATTAGGATAATATGTGATTATGTCTCCATTGATGAGATCAAGTGATCTAACTCTAAATAATTCTTATGAAATTTTCTCTCCATTGTATATGTCATTAGAATAATATTTTTCATTTATTTCCCTCCCATTATATAATTAAGAGTTTTAAAAAATAATTTAAGTACAAATCACATGTATTTGTCCTTAGTCAAGAAACAATTTTTCTTCCAAAACCCAGGATATCTAAAAATGTATTCAAAAAATGTTTTTAAAATTCTTTAAATTATTTATAAAAGACATTTTTACCAATTTATATGTTTTTAATGAAATATCTGAAATGAAACTTCATGTAATTTTCAATACAATTAATTTTTGGGTTTTAATAACAATTTGAAACAAACCATTGTTTTAACATGTATGGAATCAAAAAATTACTCCACCAGGACGATAATATTTTGAGTAACCCTTTATATTTTTCAAGGTTATTTCAAAATAAAATGATTTTTAAAATTTTTTCAAAACTATTTTTCAAAAATGAATGGATATGTTAAGTAAGAAATTTTTAAATGATTCAAAATATTCCTTTATATGTTTGAAAAGTTGTTTTTGAAGAATATTATTTTCATAATATCGTATGAAGATTAATTTTTGAAATTTATTTTTTCAAATTAAAATGTTTATTTTCTTTAAAATGAATTTTATGACCTTTTAATGGTATTTCCATTCATTAATAACAACACCTATTTTTGTTACTTATTCTATAATGGGGATATTTTATACTGATACCATCCTCAATATTTTTCTAGAAGGAATAATATTGTTTCAAATAGATTGTCATGGAACCAATTTTTTCACATGGGTTAATCATGTTTCAATGTGATTGTTATGGAATCCATTTCCTTTAAACGGGTTAATTAAGATAATTTTATTTATGAGTTTTATGATGATGTTATATATCTATATACTTTATATATTGTTCTTTATCATTATATACATTGGGTGCACCAAGGTAGCATCAAGTGAGCCCAATATAGCTTATATGATGGGTTTGTGAATATACTTCTAGGTGACACCATTATAGATTATCTGATGGGTTCAACTAGATAGTTCTCTAATTCATTGGGTAATGATTATGTTATCTAAATAAATATATTAGATCTCATTGGTGTGTTTATTCAAATTTTATGGGTTATATAAGGTTACTATATGTTTTCTATGAAGATGATGTATCAAGATAGAAAAAAAAATTATATGTGGTTGTTATGGGTTTATAATGTTACCTTTTATCAAAATTTAGATGACATGGATCATGAGTATTGATTCCAATGACTTGTCCCTTTGTTAAAACCTTATGGCATGTTACATGATTTATTATTCAAGAATTTATGGGTATGAGTACTTTTATGATTCTATCATGCAGTTTAATTATGTCATAGTACTCTTATTCACTCTTTATGTTCATTAAAAATAGTCTATTATTAATGATTTTCTTTACTATTACTTATCATTTGAACTCACCCATATAATGTTTCATCTTCCAAAAGTTATAAGTAATAAGGTTGGATGAATTATGTCTATAAGGGATTTTATATGGATAATGATGATGATGACTTAATATGAAATAAGGAATTCTGGTTTAAGGGGTGTAAATTATCATTTTGATGACAAAAGTATTGTTTATGCATGAGTTTGTCCTAATTATCGAGGAAGTTAAACCAAATATGTCATATAGAATGTTGGTGATCTATTTTTTCTTTTATGTTGAATGGATTGGATAATGAAATTGGGTCACAATAACTTGTATCAAATATAGAAATTTAAAGCTTTCAATTTCAACAGTAGATTTAGGAGTGATATATATGGGATGTTATACACATGACCATAGATCCGTGATTCTCCATTAGAAATCATAGTGGAAACAATGTCAGAGGTGATATATTGAAGATCCATGGGTTCTGAAAAATACCATGTTATACAGCATATCATCCAGGATCACATGCCATGTGGAACCCTCTAATAAATTCTAGGTTTCTATAGACATAAAATAACACATATTATGTGAAATTTTTCACATCATGTGGGAACCATTATAGAGTTTTGACATATACCTCATTTGGTACATAACTAGGGGAAGGCCATGGTACATGGGCATGCCCAGATTACATGGGAAAAAATGTGTATCCAGATTTGTCCATGTATACATGGGCATGGGTTAATTTGGGTAACCATCATGTTTCTAAATTTCCTTTTTAAAATGAATTTTTATTATTCCTTTTTTTGATGTGGGTTTCCATTAATGAAAATTTCAATTATTAAACCATTTATAACCCCGATGGATTTCAAGGGTAAAATTCATTTTAAGGGGGGTAGATTGTAACACCCCAAGAATTTATGAGATAGATTCATTTTATTTACTTTTACATCTTGTGTTGTATGCTAAACCTAGATTAGATTGCGCTATATGCAACACCGTATTCGCTTGTAGTATACGCAACACTATCATGGCAAGTGTTGCACAAAATTTAAGGATATTTTTATATAATTAATTTCAAACAACATTGAGTATAATTTTTCTTCAATGTATAAATAAAATAATATTGGATTTTATTATACACAAAACCAAAGGAAGCTTGAAATACATGAAACACTGACTTGGCTTGTGTTACATGCAAGAGCGGCCTTCCTCGATAGCTTGCATTGTACATAATATCGAGTTTCACTAAATAATGATATATTATTAAAATATTATTATTTAATGGGATATAAACTAGCTGTTATAAATATTATTAACCACATTTTGAATTTTAAATAACATTATCATTCGTCTTGAACATTTTCTATAACATGGTATGAGAACAAACTCAATTTTTCGGATTAAAGAAGTATTTTCCCAAAAAGGTAGCTTTACCACATTTTGAGGATGCACAAATTTTAAATATAGTTTTTGATACTTTTATTTTTTAAATTAGTCAAGATAAAATTGTTATTTTGAAGAAAAAAATAAAAACTTACATTTGTTGAATTTTTGGTATTTTTCTAATAAAATTCAACGTTTAATGAATAGTGAAAATACTGCATTTTAATTCAAAACTGACTTTTAATATAATTTATTTATATAGTTAGATTAAATTTTAAATTAGTTTTAAAGTGTAATTGGATTAAATTTTTATCATTTAATACAATTTTGGTCATTTTAAGTAGTTTCGCATTTATGTTGGATAGAAACACATGTCAGTCATTTGATATTTATTACATCCTAAAAACCTTCTTTTTTGGTTTTGACAATGACAATAAATATTAAATTAATTAATGAAACTTATGTTTTTTGAATTTTGAGAAATGGATTCCATATATTAAATCAGAAGGTTTAAATTTTGTAGATATGTACCTTTTATTTTTTGGACATTATGAATAGAAACTTCAGTAATTATTTTATTTACCATGTTTAAAGGATAAATATGATAAATAAGGCTAAAAAATAATAAAATAATAATATTAAACTACCCTAACACATGTTATAATCCTATTTGATGAGATATTTCCGACCATGCTAATCCTTGGATCTATTTTGGGACCCCATTAATTCACATGGATGTGAAAATGACATTTTATAAGAAATAATTTAAAGTAATGATAATTATAACCTAAACATACATCGTTTACTAAATCAGTTTTAATATAGAGTTATTTAACTATTCTATATGTATATATATAGTAATTATATATCTAATACGATTTCCTAAATCATGGTATTTTATTTATTATTTTTTGACATTAGATAAATATATTTCATTATGTCACAATTATGATATAGTGATTACATCATTAATGAAAGATTCAAATAAATGAATTGATATATATTAAATTTAATTTAATTTTATCATTTTTATGCCATCAACAAATTTTATGGATGAAATGGTCATATTAGGGATGATTTAATTCATTTTTTGAAGGAATTGGGTTTTTATAATTTTTAAAAAAAGTCAAGTATGAATAGAGTCCAAAATTGAAATTATTCATAACATAAAACATAAAATAGTTTAATAAATGATATTAAATTCCTAAAAATATAAGACTCCTACAAATGGTTAATATATGTCCATAAAGGTCATAAATAACATTTTTTGGTATTTTTAATTGATATGGTAATTACGTTAACCAATAATGTGTAAATAACATGATATCATGGTAAGATTAAAAAGTGTAAAATAAGGGTTTAACCAAAAAGATAAGGATACAATATATATTAAAAACCTATCATAGAATTACTAGATAAGGGTTATTCGAACAAAAATGATTTTATCTTAAAATTAATTATGTTTATGACCATTTTTAATTGAAATTTAATTTTTCATAAATTAATTTTTTGAGAGTTTCCTAAAGTGCCCCTCTGCTCTCTTATAAAAGGGCACCTCCTACCTCTCCAATTCACTCTATTTTTGACCATAAATCTCAGCTAAAACCTAACCATTTATCTTATCAACTTCCCTAGTTAAATTAGATAAGTGATAATATTCTCAAATGTCCAACTCTAGTGCCCTATGAGGAAATTGAAAGGAGTAACGGTGAGGAAGGGATAATCTTTTCTACCAATTCTTTCAAATTTAATTCTTCTTCTAATTATTATTTATTACTTTCTTTATTAAAAACAATAAAATTAGTGTCAATCATATATTTATATGTTATTATAAATATGAAACAATAGTATTTCACCTTCTATACATCCTTTGAAAAATGAAATCACATTTCGTGCGTACGTACGACTTACCATCTCCAATCTGTGGTGTAATCTTTTTTTCAACACCACCTTACTTGGATGGGTATAATGGTGGAAATAATAAATATATATGATTATTATAACATAATACTGAATGTGAGATATTGTATTCCAAAAAATCTAATACCATTCAACAATTATGGGAACGATATCATCACTCGTGCATACGTAAGGCTTAACGTCTCCACAACGTGATGCAATTAATTCCATACATTAACATTTCAAGAATGATAATAAAGTATAAATAATAAATATCATTAAATATATTTAATAATAATTCTAATAGATATATATATGTTTCATATAATTACTTCCATTCAATTTAATAAGGAAACAAAAACAACGTTCATGCGTACGTACGACCTACCGTCTCCATGAACAGTGTATTACATTTATTTTACCTATTATATATATTTATACACTAATAATATATAATATATAAATCATGTTTTACATTATGGATATAAGTAAATCATTATATAAGTAATAATATCAAGAATAACAATTCAAAACACGTATGATAAATAAAATGATTATTACCCAAAATGTTGCTGTAACATAGAATTGATAAATGAATGGGTAATATAAATTCCTAAGTGAATCATATACAATATCATAAATATTATTAGGGTAATTTTACAAGTTAATAATATGTTTAAACCCACTATATAGTAGTTTCAGACACATATGAAAGAAATCATACATAAGGTAAGGGATAACTTTTCGAATCTCATTTTTATTTGAGATTGTTTATTAGAAAGTATTTACTGAAGATATTTATCATCCATGTCCATGTTTTCTAAAAATGTTTTAAAAAAATGTTTAATATTATTATATTTATATTTAAATTCGTTTTTACTCCTTTTTTACTTTTACTACATGGTGAGGAAGGAATCTTTCTTTTGTTTACCATGCGAGGTACTTTTTGAATTTTATAGAAAAAGTATGAGGAGAATGTTTTTTAACTTATATGGAATGAATGAGTTTTTAAATATATAAAATTCATACCTTCCATGAATCTTACTGAACATATTTAAAAGTTTATTTTCAACTAAATTGTCTTTTTTTTTAAATTGCATGACATTTTGAGAAAATAAAACATTTTTGAAAAAGAAAGGATATTTTCCTCAAGAAGTACGTTAAAGTGTTTTATCAAAATTATTTTCCATCTAAGATGACATAGGGTTATGTATCTATACATATTATTAATTTTATTTAATATCCATTACGATAGAACTATTTTTATAAAGACCATTTATCTTATATGGATTATTTTATGATGAAATGATGTTTAAGAATCCAATATTATTTCATGGGTTATTCTATGATGAATGATTTAGGTTTTGTGGAACATGTAAGAATGATATAATTATGATATGGGTAGAATTATATCTTCATTAAATTAATTGTGTAAATATTTATATCTCTTGAGATAGACATGGATGGAAAAATATGTATATCCGGTTCAGTAATACAAGGCTGGAATGACAAGTAAACCTGGTTCAGTAATTGACATTGCCCACAATGATGTTCTTTAAAACAGTGACATGGATACTATAGAAATATTATAATGTGATTAATGAGTTTCCACAATTACATGTTTTCTTCCCATGATATTTTATCATGATTAATATTATTTTTTGATCTATGCATTACGTACTGCCAAGATTTATTTTATGACTCATGATTTTGATTTTTAAACGTTTTGTTCATTTTTTTATGTTCAAATGTTTATGGTTTGTTTTATGTTATCCATGTTTAAACTTACTGAGAATTGGATCTCTACCTTTTTATGTTTTCTTTTCCCCAAGATTTAAAAAATGTTTTATGTAGGAAAAAAGGGGATGATGTTTATGGGAGTTGTTGAAGATCTTTCACTAAGATTATAATAATTTTTCCAAAGACACTAAACCAATATGATCATTGGGAATCTGTTTGTGTCATGTATTAAGTATTCTTCCAATGAAATTTAATGTCCATGTACATAAAACTTGGGTCTCTACCACCCATTCATGGGCTCTTACTGCACCTATCATGTTTTATGTAGATGATGACCCATTTGACTATGATCTGGGAGGACAATCTATTGGTGGGTCATAGATTGGTTTTGATAGACTGAGTCATTTTATATATGTTTTAATTTTATATTAGTACCCACCATATTATTAGGATGAAATCTCTAATGGTTTCTGTTAGACTTGTATTTGGACCATTTATCACTTTTAGTTCTTTATTTTAATACTCTGATTGTGGGATTATAGATTCATGATCACATTTGTTTTATATTTAATCATTTCATGGTATTAGATTTGTGTTCACATGTACATGTACATTGGGATAATTCATCCTACGTGTTTTATATGACAAATCAATACTATTATCTAGCACTATGATTATTAATGGTGGGCTTGGGGTAGTCATAGTTTCACCACTACTGAGTTGGGGCATGAAAAATTATCTTAAGCATGTCCACTATGAGATTAAAACCATGTGAATATTAAGGAATTTTTTCATACACCAAGTGATAATCATGTTATGACCAATGCACCCTTTTAGAGTTACTACCCATGTATACATCTGTACCAGAATGAAAACAACATGTAGTATCCAGACATGGTTGTAGTTTTAGGAAAAACCCCACAATATCTTCCTTAAAAAACATTAATATTTTTTTATTAAAATATCCTTAGTGTCTATCATATGGTTATGATCCATAAATTATGTTTTCATAAATATATTTCCCACAATTTAAACAAAATTTCCTCTGATATGAACTATTGTGACCCTAAATAGTGTATCCTTGAATTGATGTATACATTATCATATAGGTATAAAATACAATGAATAAAATCTATAAGGACATAATAGTTTAATAGTCTGGGTAATGTTGATACATATATGAATTTATTTTTACAATTGAAAAAATAAATTAAAAAAATGAATTTTCATTGAGAAATCCATTATTACTCATATTTTATCCTAATATATAAATCACGAAACACTTCCTAGTATCCTATGGAAAATAATAAATAATAAATGGGTAATATAAGATGATTGGTAAGGGTTATAATACAATGTAAGAAATTATTAAATTAGATATAATAAATATTACAAGATAATTATCTAAAACCCATTCCTCTTAATCAATAACATGAGTATAATATGGAATGAATATAGGGTGATCAAATAATTCCACAAAAATAATAAAATGAGATTAAAAACAGAACCATTGATATTATAAGTATTAAAATAATCACATTTCATGTCAATACATATAATTATAAGGATGAAATTAATAATTCTAGAAATTTAGAATATAATGATGATGCCTTATTCCCATTCATCTAAATAAATGGGTAAGGCTACAACCCAAACTTATATAGTTTGTCTCATGATACCTAGAGATGCATCAAGGGGCTATAGCAGGTCCCATATGTGACTTAATAATCCCAAATATTTCTTTAACTAATGGGATGAATCATAATCAATAGAATCATTAAAAATAGAAAATAAACATATAAAATGTTAATACAATCCCTAATCAAATAAAAATAATCATAAACCATCCAGAATAATATGTTAAATGGTAATAACATTATAAATCCTTAGTTAAAGTGACTATAAACCATCCAAATAAATAATAAGGATGATATTAGTATATCATATCCTTAGTTGTTTATATGTACAGTAAATGGTTGAGGTTGAAAATAAATATAATTACCATATAAATTTCATTAAATAACTTTTTAGGAATATATACATTTCAATTTGAAAGAAGACATTAAAAAAAGTGTTTATAAAAAATTGAAAAAAATTGAATATAGCCCTTTTAAAATTTTAATTAATCATTAAAACATTGATTTTACATGGATATTGGAAATTCTATTTCTGATGTACACGTTATTACAGTGATTTATTTCACATTGTTGGTAAAATAAAAACCATAATTATTTTAAAAATTACATGAATATTACTTAAAAAACATAATTTTTTAAAAAAATGGATAAAAATTCTTTTCATAAATCATTTTTAAATGGTTTAAAATTTTTTGAAATCATTTTTTGAAAAAATGTATTTTGATGAAAATTGTTTTCTAACCAAAGAGAGAAATAATGTCATATTTTCATAAAAAATATCAATCATTTTAAGAAACATTGAGTGTGAAATTTAAACAATAACATTAAGAAGTTCAGAGATAACTTTATTTGAATAAAATAGAATATTTTTAATATATTAATATTAAATAACTTCCCCAAGGTAGATGTAAACATAAATAATCCCAACTAATTATGAGATTGTAAAATATACTCTTACCACTTTGGAAACATGTGAATCACAATCCCTATAAATGAAATTACATAAAATGAATCATTAAATATCAGGAATATAATTATATTCATGATATATCTTATAAAATTGGAATTATTTACACCACACATGAGAATTTAGTGGTGAATATAGTGTATGAATCATCGAAGTACAAGTGAGATGATAAACCCTTACCTAATCATTGATTTCCTTAGTATGTGTCTATAAATAATGTATAATGGTATTAATAATGTTATTAATTTTAAAAAATAAAAATAATATTAATTATAATTTCATATTACAACATTTTACAAAAAATTTGTTCATAATATATCATTATCTTCATTGTTTCAGTGTTAATTTCCTTATTTTCTCATGCACGTCTTTTCAAGAATGTTTTGGACTTTTTTAATTAGGATATAAATATATAAAATGAAGAATTATTATAATGTTATAAATATAATATTTACTACATTTTTACATTTTTATAACCATTAATGAAATATGGAATTGAAAATTGAATCGCATCGTTTC
Source organism: Viscum album (assembly GCA_963277665.1). NCBI lineage: Eukaryota > Viridiplantae > Streptophyta > Magnoliopsida > Santalales > Viscaceae > Viscum > Viscum album. The sequence goes on along the minus strand of OY728156.1, from coordinate 473,530,900 downwards.
TTGGAAACTATAGGTCGTACGTACGCATGTGCGATGATATCATTCCCTAAAGAGATGGATGGGTAAGGAAGTGTGTTATATATGAATTTTAAATAATAAATATAAACCCATATATATCACATATATTCATTAATTTTACCATTATTAAATTCCATGTAATGCGTAATTGAATAATGATTCAAATGGCTTCGTTGGGAAGTAGTCCATCGTACACATGAGCGACGTTATCATATTAGAAATAGAATGGATTTTAAAAAGGTAACTTGAATACTAAAATTATATATTTATGATAATATAATTAATTTAATATATATTTTTAACCCATATTTGAAATGTGGTGATGGAAAATGAACTATATCATTTTGTGAGGTGGTAGCCTTTTTTAAACATGATCAATGATTTCATTTCCCATTTGACAGAAGTGGAGATGGATAAATATTATTAAATAAAAATAACAAAATTTTAATTTATGGGTGATATTGGTGATATTATATTTTATTTTTTATAACATAATATGATTTTTAAAAATTAAAAACAATTTAAAGAGCTTTGTTAAGATAATTACCTTCTTTAAGAGAAACCCCATTTGTATCTCCTCTTAATAACCCTAGGGATGGTATTTTGGGAGAACCAGTGGCTCAATAATGATTCTATGGATATTTGGGTGTTATTAGGGTCAGTGTGGGTCAGTAAAAGTGACTTATTCTTGTAGATAAGTGAAGTGAGTGATCTAACTTTTATATGTGGGTAAAGAGAACCCCTTTGGAAATTAATTGGAAATTTCCTAAAAGAATCCAAAATGACAATATCATTCATATGAAAAAACATCCAAATAACCTTATGTTTGATATTTTGATAGCATAATGTGAACATATTTCCAAAAAATAATATTTTGAGAAGTATTTTGGTTATTTTAACCATTAATCTTTTTGTTTAACCACACAATATACCCATTTTTACCAAAACCACTAGAATTAATTTTGGTAGTTTTCACTCTTCATTTTGGTGAAAAAGAAAATTGAACATATTATATCATATAAATTATTATAATTTCAAATGTTTAATATGTTTTACATATTCAATTCAATAAAATATCATAATTTAATTTAAAATTTTACCCACAGACGCGATGAAAAAAGTGGGGTTTGAAAGAGATATGATTAGAAGCTTACAACATTTTTATACTAATATTCATAATGGCAGTGAATAAAATTACCTAAATTAATTTATTAGACATATAGTTGATCAAATTTTACTTTCAAAACTGTTTTAAAAATAATTTACCTTTTAAATAATTTTAAATAATTTTTTATAGTAACAATCAGTATTTTCACTATTCATCTAAGAATGAAACATTTTAAAAAAATACCAAAAACTCACCCTATGATAATTTTTATATACCTATTTTAAAAATACTTTTTTCACAAATAAATGTTCTAAAAGTGATATTAATTAAATATAAATTGCATCTTAAAAGCATGAATAATATGACTTTTAGAAAAATTAAGCTTTTTAGAAAACATTTCTTTTACTTTCAAATGATTCTTATTTTATTTATAATAAATTGATAATCTTTGATTTTATTTTATACATTTAAAAACCATAAAATTTTTATTATTTGTTTAGTAATAATCATACCATCAAACTAAGGGCTAGGTTATAATGGCCATGTTAAAAAATAATATTTTAAAAGAGTATCATCTTTCATTTTTATCAGATTCTTCATGAATCAGTAGATATCAATTATATTGAATTTATTTAAAAATAATTGTATCATAATTTCCTAGGATTTTATATTATCTTCAATGGTTTTATGTCTCACACACATATTCTAACATGATTTTATATTTTAAAAATTTTAGGGTATTACATCTTAGGCCTTGGGATTCGAGGTGATATGGATATACATCACTCACATTATAGGATAAAAAATCATGAGAGTATATTTGAGAGTTGGTTTATAGTATGATTTGTATAAGTAATTAAGTAATTTACATGGTTTTACATTGGGTTATAATATAATTTATTGGATTGAAAGATATCTATGTGATGTGTTTGTAATGACATAGAAAAGGGTGAGATAATTGTATTAATAACATGAAATGTAGCTACCAAGGGGTTTGGGGTGAGTTAGATCATGTTGTAACTTGATTAGTGTGATTGGGTTATGATATTGGAATTTATTATTGTTACAAGTTTCCTATGATTCTAAAACAAGATAGGCACTGTATGCCACAGGGTCACCATGGGTTGGCTAGTTTGTGTAGTTATCTCTAAGCCATGAAATTGTTTTATTTAAGGGAGGTAGTGGGTTCCCTAGTGGGAGTGAATTGAGGAGACCATATTATAATCATGACTATGTATATAGAATGTTATCGTTAGGAGAGGATAATATAGTTGTATGCCTTGATGTGTGGACCATAGTGATCATAACATATGGGCTACAATTCATTACTTATTTCTGTGTGCATGTAATATTTTTCTATATACATATTTGAAATAATAGATCATTGCACATTACATCTTGAGAAGGTACCAAAATGATCCTTCCTTTAGGGAGGATATAGTGGTTCATATGTCTAGGTTTGGACTCATGATGATATATATGATTCTGGAAGGACCACAGCCTGAGTGGGAAGGTAGCGATCAAAATGTGGTTGTTTAACCTCACCATGAGTGAGATTATATCAGAAGGACCCAACATTACACGAGAGGTATTTTTTAGAATATGTATGTTTTACCTTTCCTTGAGTGGAATGGTGTTTTCATAGACTACCTTGTATAAGAAGGTGTAGGTCAAATTTATGTTGTGTTATAGTATTATATGTTTGGACTTAGCATGGGTGAGAATTCATTGGCATGTATCACCAATAGTGAGAGGATAATTACACATGGCGTGGCTATAGGGTCATAATATGATTGGGATTGTAGTGTTACAATTGTGATGTAGGACCTTATCCTGAGTGTTGGGGTAGAGTCCAAGATATTTGAATAATATGTTTGAGTATTAACATGGGACTTATCCTAAGTAAATTATAGTTGTGATGAAATGATATAAAACTATATCCTATGTCTTCCAGGATGGTTTAGAATATGTTTCATGAGGTTGATGATTTATAACATAGGACGAAGTAGACATTCTATGGTGTTGTAGTGGTCTTCATTTGATGTAAAATTCTGACACACATTCTTGTTTGTAGTTATGTTTCTCTTACATAAATTCATCATGTATTCACATAGATGTGATAATGGATATTATGAGAGGTTTATGAAACCTTGCTAAGTTATATTTTTCACATCCTGCATGAGAAGCATTTTTTAGATGTATAAATTATGTCTGTTATGAATTAATCAACCAATGATTCAGAGTAGATCATATTAGAGAATATTAATAGTGATTGATGACAGGATTGATGAGTGGCTTGCAGTTAGAGTGGATCCTCCATGTACCATTGTTCCTCATAATTGTTATATATATATGATTGGCCCAATTAGAATTAGTTATAATTTAATAATTCATTACTCTTTAAAAATAATTTATAAAATGTGTAACACCCCATATTTTTTTAGCCATTACATTATATCCATTTAATTATAATGACTTTTTATATAGATTTAAAATAATTAATTATTGATTATATGTGAGACCAAAAATTATAAGAACCAAGGTAGTTAGTATTTGATAAATTGTAATTAAACATTACCTTGATGTTTTATGAAACCATGTATTTCATTCAATGGATTAGTACACATAATGGATGATTACTTCAATTAAAAGTTTAAAAAATAAGAGTTGAAAGTAAATTTATAATTTTAAAATATATTGAAATAGAATCTCCAATGAAAAATATTTAACCCTATGAACCACCATGTGTATAAAAAACCCACAACTATGAAGAACACCATTAATGGAGAAAGAATGTTTTCAAAAATAACATGAAAACAATGTGGATTAAAACTATTTCTAGAATTAAATTAGAAAATCTATATATGTTTGAATGAAATAAGGTATTTGTAAAAATTAAATTCGAAAATTTGGTAATTGAAAATATTGTTATTTAAAATATGGAATTTGTTCATATATAGAATAGGTATACTAATGTATTGTATTTTAAATAATTAAATTAAAATTAATTTAACTCAAAAAGAAAAAATTATATGATATTAAAATAATATATATATACATTTACATGTTATGTATAAAAATTATTATTAAAATATTATATTTTTATAGATAAAAATGAAAAAATATATCAATATTAACGTAGTAGAATAAAAATAAAATTTTTAATATAAATTATTATTTAATTGTATGTGGAAGAGCTTATTTTCTATAAAATTAATATTTATTTAAAAATATATGTTATATTACGTACCCTATAATTTTTCATAATATATTAAATTTATAATTTAAAGTATTAATATATATGAACTATTGTATAATTATTAATTAAATTAATAATTGATATGGAATAATATTAAGAACACAAAATGTTTTCAAAAACACTATTTTTTAATAGAAGCATTTTTAATTATAATTTATCTTTTTTAATTTAGAAGGTAAATATATATATTTTAAAAATGTAATTTAATCACATAACTTTTTTGAATTATGTATATGTAAATTTAGTTTTTTATAATTTTGAGATTTTTTTAAATAATTTTTTTGAATAGTGAAAATATTGTATTTTCTAAAAACTAACTTCTATAATACAAAATTGTCATAAAAATTTAAAAAACATATGATATTTAAAAAATATATTTTATATTTAATATAATTCATTTAAAAATACGATGATTAATTTTAAAATACTTGTAAAATAGTTTTAAAATACAAGTATTGATTCATACAAAGAACAATTTTTACAAACACAAACTAAAAATTAGACTTCATCACATGTAAAATGTAAATATGAAAAAATATATTCCTATTATATTTAATCATTAAAATAGTTGTTATCTTATTCAATTTTATTTCCAAGCATTAGGATAATATGTGTGATATTTATGTTAATTACTACGATAATTTTGAAACATTTGTTTTTAATATATTATTTTATTAATATCCTCTAATTTTTATGTTATAATTAAAACTGATATAATTTAAATTATTAATGTTATATTATGTTTAAAATTTTATAAAATTATATAAAAACTCTTTAAATTGATATTAAGTATGAAATAAATTTAAAGAACTCATAATGGTTAAAAGTCCTTTTTCATCAAAAATAGTTTATATATAAATTATATATTTTAATTTAAAAGTATATTTTATCATATATTTTATTTTAACTAGATTATATGGATATTTAATTTAGGTTTATATAATCAAAAAATTTATTAATATTTTCTTTATATTTTAAATAAATATAAAATACATAGACAAAAATAATATTTACAAATTTAAAAATAAAAATGAAAAAAATTCAAAAACCTATGGTGAAAGACTTGATACAAGTTTAGAACTCATAAAAAGTGTTGGTTGTGGATTTCTAGACCCATTTTCACCCAAAAACAAATAATTTCTAATTTTATACTTCATTGAACAAGGAATAGTGTAGTTGTATCATCGAAGGGTAATGAGTATTCCCAAACGTGCCCATTCATTCACTTATATAAGTAGACAACTTCCACCGCACCATGGTCACACTTCTCATTAAAATTTATATTGAAACTACACCAAATATGAATTTAATAAAATTTTATCTTTTATATTTAAGAAACATGTCTATATAATCTTTTAAGTCCACCACTTATGAAGAAATATCTAATAGAATATTGAGTCTCTTATGTTAGTATTATTTTGGTTAAATCATTTCAACTTAAAATTTCCCATAAAAATATTTTATATCCCTAAAAATATAAAAAAAGTAGTATAACAATTACACTGATATGTTATTATAGTATAGTAATTACAATTATAAATTTCACTATATAAGTTAAGAAAAACAATAACTTCATCAGTTCCTTACATGAACAACAACATAAAGAATAAGACATCTTCAATTTTTCATCACCACCATTAATGGTAAAAAAGAATTATAGTATGTGTGAATAGATTATATATATATATATAACATAAAATTGATCCTAAATTGTAATATTATCTTTTATATTTATTCACTCTCATTAGATAAGAAATTGAATCATTAATCATTGATTTCTGTGAACCATCACCACCAAAACAAATGAGTTTCATTTTTCATCACTGAACATCATTGTTGGCCTTAAAAATATATATAACATATAAAAATTACATCTAAAAAAATTATTATTATTTTCTGAATTCTGAAAATATTTTGAAACACATTCTAACAAGGTAAATATACATAAGTATTCATGAAAAATTGAGCAAACAACTTGAAGAAACTAATATAGGAAAGAAAACTACATAACAAATGAATGTCATAAGATAATAAATGGTCCCTAATTTCTATTTTATCTAATGTAACTCATTATAATTAGAATAATAATTAGGTATGACCTATTTTGAACATCATATTTACCTTATCATATTTTTGAAATGATTTTTTAGTTTCATATCTTTGGATGGGGGATATAAGCCAAGGTGTTTTAAAACATTAAAATGTCATATTCCATAACTCCTTCAAGACTTTTCGATTATGCATTCAATTTAATTTTACAATTTTATGTTGTATTATTCATATTAAATTCTTATAATATTGTATATATGACCCCATTACATATATTCTTAGTTTAATATCTATTTTATTTTGTGGTTTATTCATGTTTTATGTTGAATTCATAATTCCCACTATTATATAAACCTGGTTAAGGGAACTTTCATATTTACTTTAAAATTAATAGAATCACCCCCATAATTTTTTTAAATGATGAATATCATATGAAAAAAGTTTATTATTTTATAGAGAAACCACTTGGTTCAATTATGGTTTTATGGAACGAAATTATTTATTTCCATCTATAAAAATATTCTTTTATTTTTTCATAGTTCTTCACCCAAGTGGTACATTTTTATTCATTCGTCCTCTAAATAATTCACATAAATTTTATATATTGGAACATAATAAACAAGACCTCTGATTATGTTTTAAATATATACATCTTATTTGTTTTAATTACTTTTTGTTTTAGGAATTCTTATGATTTATCCACCAGTTATGACTTGATTCAGAATTATAAAACCCACTTTTATCCCATGGTTTTAATCATACTTAATTCTTATGTATAGTTTATTTTCATCATTTGTAAAGACTATGTTTTATTTTATTTTATGTGGATATTTATCCTATAATTATACATCCCTATAATGTGTTGGATAATTCATTATATCTAATTTTATGTATTATAAGGGATTGTGGAGTGAACTTAATCCACAGTGTCTCATTTTAAAAATTATGATTAGGGACTTGGGAGTGAAATTGACTAATATTTATGATATCATGTTTTATATTATTTCCATAATTTTATGATCACATGAAATACTTTCATTATTCATTTTCTCCCTAATTATAAGGATTCTCTATAATATCTCATGTTATGCCTCTTGAATCTCATGATATTGAATACCGAAATGTTTATTCTTTTAATGGTCTTTCTTGATCACCCTTTTCCATACATATTTTCCATAGGATATCCAATATAGTTTTATAATATCGTTGTGGGATAAAACAATATTTGGAGTTTCAAATAAAGATTTTGTTCTTATGTTTAGAAAAATGTATTTCTATTTACATTCTTCCAGAGATAATAGATCTACCAATACCAAGTGTGTATTCGTTTCGAAAAAACACTAAAAATTATGAAAGAATATATGTTTTTGTATTTAGTCATCATAGTTTTTATTAAAATAATGTCCATTTATTTTTATATTTGGATGAAATAACCTTATTTAAATCCCTTGGGAAACGTTTAAATGATAAACCTATGTTTAGGAGAGTATCCTAACACTTATGTGAACTAGATAATGTGTGGTTTTCCATAAAATTTTATCTTAGTGCGGATACTATAATGTGGATACATTCTTTTTTATAGTTGTATCTAGGTGTAAAAACCCTAAAGAGGTTGGGTTGGCTAATATCTCATCCATTATATGGTGCATGTGTATGTGTCCTACCCATACACCTAGACAGACTCTCTTAGGGTAGACAGAGTAGTTAATAATTTTCTTATTATGAACTGCTAAAAAAATTATTTTTCTAGTTAAATTTGTATAATAGGATGATAAGTAAAATAAAATTCAACAAAAAGTAACCTAGGTTAATAAAATATTGTTAAAGGTTTAACTAAATAATTTTTTTGATAACATGATGATATAAAATGGTAAAATGTTTTATGGTGGAATACATTTATTATTATTATAATAAATCCTTTTTGATATAAAATGCTGATCACTCATTTTAAAAATTTTAGTTTAAGTATTTACTGGAACTATAATAGAATAGTTTATCCTATGTTTTGGGGGACAATGTGATTATTATCCCAATGACGATCCCATTATAATGAAATATTGGAAGAGAAATGTAGTTATTTAAAAAAAATAAGATATTATGAATCATGGATAAAAATGTAACCATAATTGGAAACACGAGTGATCCAAAAAATAGATGGATGGAGACTCATGAAAAGTCAATAAATTAAAAAGATGAAATAATGGAAATTCAAAACGTAATATAGTTAAAAAAATAGGAAAAATACATCAGGAAATTACATCAAGGGGACTAAAAAATTCAATATTTTTTGAATAGGGGGTCATAGAGAATCAAACTATTGAATTCGTATGAAGAGTCTGATAAACATGGTGGGAGTTGAAAGCATGCATCCAAAAGTACCCCTTTTAATTGGAGTCCTTAATTTTTGATAACATGGGAATTATCTGAGTTATTAAACTAATATAATGGCTAAAAAAATGAGATACAGAACCAAATTACGAAGGAAATAGAAAAATATAAATCTAATACATTCACAAATGCATAAGTGAGTTCTAAAATGATTTTAATTGAGGAAAAATGATAAAAAAAATAAATAACTATGGTTATTATATTTATATCTTATTCAACCCAACCTTTTTTACTAAAATGTTTTATAAGACCAAAATACAGCCACATTGATGTATATGTGTTTTATTATTAACAAATAATTATATTTGTGAAATTATTGGATCACATTTTTATCAATTTATGAATGTCTCTTATAAAATTTTTAATATCCTTCATTGATAAAAAATATTATTTTATAAATGGATTGGTTCTCAGCACATTGAGGAAAAAATATTTAAAACATTGAGATCACATTTTATATCAACTTATGATTGCTTTTATGAGGATGATTATTAATAAAATTTATAATCAAATTATACCACACAAGTCTCAATAAAAATAAAATAGAGACACATAGATTAAATGTTTTTAGGAAATAAAATACTAGTGATAATCCAATTTTATGTAAAACATATAGGTTTTAAATGATTGTATGGTTTATATAAGTCTAAAAATTATATCTCGATTGAAATTTATCATCAATACACATTTATATATTTTTATTTCTTTGTAATAATTTTATCTAAAAGGATAAAATTTCTTTAAGAATGGAAGAATATATCAACCTAGGTTTTATGATCCAATATATTTCCCCTGATAATTATAATGAATATTTGTCAATTATTTCAAAATAATTAATTATTAATTTGGGATTGGGACACACAATATAAGAATAATTATTTTCAAAAATTTATTTGATTATAATGGATCATTACTCGGAGGGTATATGAACCCATTTATCACCTGAAATTTATTATTACACAATTTGGATGATTGTATCCATTCTAACTACAAAAAACCAATAGTGGAAAATAAATTGAAACGAATAATATATTTAGAACTACAATTTCCCATGGAATACATTAACCCCTATGAATTATAATTAGTATAACCATATCAATAATAAGAAAGAATATTATTAAAGGATAACGCATATTGTCAGTCCTAAAGTGAAAACTATAGAAATTATATGTTTGAATTTAATATGTTTAATATGTATATATATATATATAAATTAAATGTAGTCATTACAAACATGTCCATTCAAAATATGGTTTTTGAAAATATGGTCTTTAAATTTGTTCATTAGTCATATATCCAATAGGTGTATTAATGTCATGAATTTTTATATAATAAATTTAAAATAATATAACTAACAATGAACTAAAAATATGATATTAAACTATTATATATATATATATATTAATATTTTATGTATAAATATTTTTATTAATATATGATATGTTTTATATGTAAAATTCAATGAAATATATCAATATCAATGGAGTTGTAAAAAATAAATTTAAAATAAAAATAATTAGTTTTTTATATTTTGAAAAGAATTTTATCAAAGAAAAGTAATATTTCTTTTAAAAATATGATACAATTAGGTTATATATATTTTTCCTTGTAAAATTAAATTGACATATTTAAAAATTTTCTAATTTGACTTAATATATTAAAATCACTTAAATTAAAAATTGATGTGTATTAATATTAAGAGAACATAATGTTTAGAAACACTATTTCTCAATAAAAGTAGTTTTATTTACAATTTATAATTTTCATTTAAATGGTTAAGAATTAAATTTAAATATTTTAATTTAATAAAATAATATTATTTATTGAATTCATTTTATCAATATTAACATTGAATGAACTTTTGAAATTTTTCTAAAATAATCAATATTTAAGTGAATAATAAAAAACCAATTTCGCCAAAACTATCAATTTTATAATATAATAATTAATTAGAACCATTATAATTACATTTAATACAACAAATATATTTAACAAAAATTAAAATAATTTTTAAAAATAATTTTTTTTATAAAATAAATTCTTATCATTTTTGTAATTCTAGTAATATTTCAAACCAAAAATATATTTTTATGTGATTATATGAAAAATGACACATTACACCCATAGAAATTTACTATATCCCAATTTATTCATTTTTTTTTTCAAAATTTAAATATTATTTAACATGTTAAATATTAATTTTAGGCATGATGATTAAATTAGTAAGATTAATTTTAATTACCACAATAACAATGAAAAAAAATTTAAAATTGAATTCTTTTATTAATAATATATAATTTTTTTAATCAAAATAATTGATTTAATGAAAATTATGAAAATTATATAATTTTTAACCCTTTATATAAATATATCAACACTTAATAAATTTTAAATCAATACTATATAAGATTAACTAATATTTAATGGTTAAATACCATTTTTATACAAAAATAGCCTTTTGTATATATTATTTATTTCAATTTAAAAGATGAAATTTCAATATTTATAAATTTAATTATATAAAATGATGATTTAATTTAGAGAAAAAAGAAAAAAAATAAGATTGGTTAAATTATAGTTTTCATAAATATAAATTATATAGTTATAAAATCTAGTTACTAAGGTAAAAATCAATTTGGTAAAATGTTAAAACTATTGATATAAGATTTGAAATAGTATTAAATGTGTGTGAAAAATATTATTTAAGGGTATATCTTGAAAATATCCCCTAGATTCCCATTATTTCTAATTCTTGGAGGCACTTATGTAGGTATAATGTAATTATATGATTGAAGGGTAAAAGTTATTCTCTAAAGATCCCATTTATTCACTTACAAAATGTGATCACTTCCACCCTTCCATAGTTACACATCCCATTATAATTTCACTTTACAATATTGAAAAACTATTTGTCCTATAAATAATTTTATCTTCCATGAGGCCCCATTCATTGGATGTTATAATAAGGCTTTAAGAGTTGATGAAATATGTAAGAGAAGAGCCACATGATAAAAAAAGAATGAAATTATTAATAACCTCTTCTCCATAATATTTATATTAAAATTAACTAATACCATAAAAATATAATGGAATTAATATCATTATTATACTGATAAGTTATTATATTAATGGAATAACCATTACTTATTCCTATCCATCTGCAAAGAATTTTATTGTTAGTGCATTATGCAGTCTACCTCATACACAGAGCGACATCATCTATTTTTATCATCATCATTCATATACAATCAAAAGGATTTAATATATTAATAAATATTACTTATCTAATATAAATTTATTTTAAAATAAAAAATTATAATTTACATTCTTTCCCTATCATTCATTGATAAATCAAAAAATTAATAATTCTTATGTGCGAACTATCATATTTCCAAGAAATGAGCATCCTTTTTCATGGAAACCCATCATGTGTCACCAAAAAAATATATTTAATATATTAAAATTTTTCCCTAATAGCATTAATATAATTTACATTATTGATCTATTTTACCAAACATTATTCCATGGTCAACATACATCATAATTTATAAAAACATTACCAAGAAAACTCTTATAACCAACATAAGAAACCTATCTATATAATAATTAAATGTCATATTATAATTAATGGATTATAATTACAATTTATTCCATTTTTATCCTTTTTTATTGGAATCCTCGTTATTTTTTAACTTGTGTGAACATCATATTGTGATTCTCTATTATTATAAATAATATTTTATTATCGTAGACTCTCATGAATTTCTTCAATTATTGAATATATTTATAGTAAATGTATTCATTGTTTAATTAAATTTTAATAGTATTGGTTATACATATTTTTATTTACCACTTAAATTCCCACTTTTATATAATCATGGAAACATGATCTTTCCAATTTATTATCTCATGTTGAGAATATCACCCATTAAATTCTTTTATATCAGAAATGGATTATAAAAAACATTGTTTCTTTTATGGATAACTCCATTGGATCAATTAGGGATATATAAAAAACAAGTAGGTATTTCCTTATTTAAAAATATCATTACTATTTTATAATGCCTCACCCAAGATGTAAGGTTTTATTTATTCCATCATGGATCATTCTCATTGATTCTAAATATTAAAACACAATTTTCATGAACTACATCTGTTTTTAAAATATGAATTTACCAAAACATTTATTTTATTGTCATTTTGTGAATAATTAATATTTATCCTTAGTTATGCCTTGAATAATAATTATGACTTCCACTTCCTTCTCATGTGTTTAATTATGAATATGATTTAGGAGTTTTCCATATTCTTCATGTGGAATTAATGTATATTTATTTCAATTATGTTGTTGGTGGGGAAACAAATATTCCCCTCCAATACATTTGGTAGAGAATAATATCATAATATAAGTTATTTAAGGTATTAGGGAGTGATCCCAATACAACATGAGACTTTATCTATTTTATAAATATGGTCCTGGGAGTGACCCATAAATTATGTTTAGGATATCATTTTTTTATTTATTAGACATTTTTATGATATTTTGTTCTAATTTACTTATGATATGTCTCTCTGGTTATGATTTACCTTGTTTTTATGTCAAGATATGAATATTAAATCTCTTCTTATTTTATGTTTAAAATTTTATTCCCTTACAAGACTTTCCATCTCACCCCTTTTGTTATGTATTTTCCCTAAAATATCCTATGATATTTTAAAAGATTTAGCTGAATTGGGGGAACTATATAATGTTATAAATAAATATATTGTTTTTATGTTTAAAGGGATGTATTTATTTTTATATTCCTCCAGTGACACTATACCTTTTGATACAAATGGTGTATCTTTTAGAAATATATGTTACGAATTATGAAATTATATTTGTTTAAGGCTTAGGTTCTATAGAGTCATTGTATTGTGGGTTATTTTTTCACTTATTATCCATTATGGATGAAAGTTGGTTATTTATTATTATTCATGCTTATTATATATATAGAATAGTCCCCCAACCTATAATTCAGGACCACTCAACTAGTTGATAGAGTCTGGCATACAAGTAACAACATTTTATTCCATGTTCCCCTCTAGTTGGGATATTACATAGTGATTTTAGTTGGGTGATTAAAAAATATTTTCAGATAATATTTTTTATTGTAATTTTTTTGTTTTGTTATATATACATATATTTGTGTGTGTGTGTGAATTTTATTGATATATAATGTATACATTCAAATGAATCATGAAAGTTATATATAGAGGGATGCTATGGTTACTAGGGTAATGTAATTTTTGTAGTTCTTATTTTTGAATTTGAGTTATTTGATCTAGTTTGATATGATGATTTTAGATTGTTATTTTGGTTTTTGGGAGTCCCAGCATAGTAAAAATATATGTTTTTACATGAATTCTATTTTTCATATATGATTCATAATTATTATGTGAGATTTTTCGTTATTTATATTGCTTAAAATAGAAGGGTAATTTTCCTAATGGCCCAGTAAAACAATTTAAAGTATTTTCCAAGAAAACTTTTTAGATTAATTAAAACTATTTGTACCATAGTGTTGAATTTATTTTATTTATATACCATATGGATTACTTCATATGACATTATATATCAATGTATCTTAAGTCCCTACATTAATGAAATACATAGTAACCCTTTGTTGGTTAGTATAAGAAGTAGATGCCTTACGAAAATCTAGTATAGGTGATGGATGAATAAGATATGATTTGAGATATTAATAATTTTATTTATGGATATATATATATATATCATACAAGATGTTAGATAATTATAATTTCATATTTCATGGGTTTTTAGGCATAATGAAAATGATGTGATTATATTAATGAGTTTGGGTAAAAGGGAATGAAATGTTAGATGGTCATTCATGTTGGTTTTGTAATGTGGTTTTTTGTTAGCATAGAGAATGAAAAATATTCCAAGGAACGTGTAAGATTCCTATATACTGTTTTCATGGATGAAATAAGGGTTATTTTTGATAAATCACTTGACTTGAATGAAAATCATATCTAGTTGTATAAGTGTATGAGTCTTGGATTGATGTGAGGTGACTAATGCGAGTGTGAGTTGGGTTGTTTGATTGGGTAGTATTTGGATGTACACCCATTGGTTTGATATGATATTCTTTAGTAAGGATGTAATAAATGTATGAGATGTATCCTTGAGGACCACTATTCCTTAGAGGTAGATAATTAAGGTTATCATGGATTTTAAGGAGAGAACCATGACCCATTAGAAAAATTGATCCCTGGATCTTCTTGGTTTAAATTTCATTCATGGTATGGTGAGTAGATTTTGTGTGGTCCATTGTAAATTTTAATTGCTCTAGAAGTACCTTAGTGATTTAAATTGGATGTTGTGGTGATGAATAGTCTATATAATGGATTTATCATATGAGAGATATGGACACTACATGGGCTTATGTTAGGAGTTCACCATTATAGTGGGTGACTGGAGTGATAAGTGAGACTCTCGAAGGCTTGATGGCTGGATGATTTTATGAGGATGGGTAATAGTACCTTTTTGGTATGTGGTAGAATCTGGGATGAAACATATTATGATATTAAAATTTATTTGATAATTAACCTTGATAGAGAATTGTAGGGGTGTTAAGATCATTTCTTAGTAATTATGGAATGCTTTAGATGATAGAACATATCAAGAACTATGATTGTGGAGTAGTGTATTGTAATATATATAATGGGGAGATAGATATTAGTTTTGGTATGTTATAACCCATATTACCTGTGTATTTTTGGAAATAATTAGGATGTCAGTCTTGGTTATATAATATTGTGTAGAAAGGGATGATTCATTTTGGTGCTAAGGTGGGATCAAGGAGCTTATGTCCAATCATTGAATTTATTAATGGAGATGATATTATTTATTAAGATTGATTATTTCTATTTCATGGGGATATAATAAGGATACTTCTATAGTGGGGGGAGTAATATAAATTATGACGTATAACCCTAATTTCGTAATGGTTGTGGATGAGCGGGATATGATGGTGCATAATTAGATATTAGCATAATGTCTGTGTGGTGGTAGATGTAGTTTTATCTTATTTCATAGAGAATACTATATTTGGGATTCAAATGTATTATATAGAGTTGTTCTGTTCATAACGATAAAGAGAATAATGTTTTTGTGATCTATGTGTTAGTATGATTAAGGGTATTTCAATGCTACTTTGTGGAGTAAGATAGTGGATTTTACTGGTTTAGGATCCCATTGAGGAATAAATTTGAGTCCAAATATTAGATATCATTGTAGGATTTTTGTTGCAATAATTAAAATTCACTGAATTATGGTATCACTATCAAGATGCATATTGACAAGTTGATTGGTGAGGTTGTTCCAATTCAATAAATTTAGACAGTGTTGGGTATTCTTAGGTTTCTCAATATAATTTGACGTAGTGAGGTGGAAACCACATTGGGAATGTCAAATCATGTATAATAGATTTTTTTGTTATCGAACATGGAATTATTGGGAGAATATGTTATATCATTAAATTTATCATAGTTAGTTGATGGGTTCTTAGATCTATTTCAAATCACAAACTTAGAGAAATATTGGTTTTTGACCAGGGGATCAGAATTTAATATACATTCTTTGGCACTTCCCATGGCTTAAGATCATTTTAGTGTGGAGTATATAGAGTGACAAGGATATCCTTTTAATTTTATTTAGGGTATATATTATTTTGTGTCCCTATTTTTAGAATATTTTGAGAATATGGATGTAGATTGAGATTTAGAGAGTCATAACATCTCTAAGATATGTTTTTAGTTTAGAAGGAATTCCCAAGTGGCCCATCGATATATAAAATGTTTAGTGATGATTATTTTGTGTAGTATTTCTATAAAATTTAATAGTTGGTGTCCCATAACACCATAATATGTGAGGCTTATACCTCAATGAGTGGTTGATCAAGAGATCGGGTCATAAACAAGGGAGAACCCATGTCATGAAGGTAGTAGGTCATGTTGTAACTATTGTGTGTCACAAAAGGTTGATTAATGTGGTTTGTCTGTATGTAAGGGTCAGTAGAAGTAAAATCATACACTAGGGAATAAAAAACATGATGATAATTATTACATATTGTATTTTTTAAGTAGAAAAAAACATACTTCTGAGAATCTTGATATGGAATAGGGAGTCAATCCATGATGGTAACCATTATACATTATGATTTTAAAAAAGGAAAGAACCTTTTGTATTGTATCATGATATGTTTTGAAGTAATAATGCTATAATTATAAAAATTACATATGAGGTGTTTAACCCATAAGTCTTTCAATTGAAAAATTCAATGAATGAGGCTAGTTTTACCATAACCCCTAGAGCCACATCGTGAATCTCGGTTGAGAAGTTCATTTTGTGATTAAGGGGGAGGTCATAACAGGATGGTTGTACAAGAGGTAATGGTATCTTGATTCTCCATGGAGATGGTCACACTGTGGATCATTGTTAAATGTTGAATCTAATATCTACAGGTTTGGTGTTTCATCATGTCATATAGTTCATTCAATATATAAACCATAAATTAGGTATATTGTACCATTAATTCAATGGGTCATTCAACAAATCGAATTTTCTCGTGTTTTTAAAATTATTATAGACCATAATCTTATTTGTTGAACTGCTTGTAGATTTTTGTCAAATGAGAATGTTTGGAGAGATATTTTCAAATTATCATCCCATTCATTTCCCCATTTCATCCCCTATGATATATGGGGTTTTTTTTATTAACTTCTTCAGATTTACAACATTTTCATTTCCTTCTCCATTCATTCTTATACTTCTTTTAATTCTTCCGTTTATGGTACTTTTTGTATAGTTTTGGATATTATTCAACTATAGTATAGTGTAATTTTCCTAAAATTATAGATCCATGTGTTTTAGTGGAAAATTTATTCTGAAAGAGAGGGGACAACACATGTTTCAGAATTTTTTTTATATACACTATTCAGTAACGTTTTTATGCATTTCACATTTTTTGTTTGGTCTTAGAACCAGATTTGATATCATGGGATAAATATATTTTTCATAGAATTTTTAGGATTATGTTAAGGGAATAAGACATAAAGTTTATTGATGTTTTAGTGAGGTGATTATCCATGATGATTTTTTTAATTATCCATCTTCGATATACACAATAAATTTTATTAAATTTTTTTTAATTAATTATTTTGATGTAGTAGTATGAAATTGGGTTCGATAATTAATAATCTTGGATAAGGTATATATGGTCTTAATGATGATGGAAACTATGTTTTAGGTTGGTGGTCTCTATAATACTAAACTATATTGTCATATATTTAACATTATGTATTAACTTATGAATATATGTGTTCAGAATAACGAAATTGGGGCCAAGATTACCCTATGTAAGGATATAGGGAGGTTTTGATATTATTTTATTTGGAAAAAATAATTATTTTATATTTTCTTGTTTTGGGGATATATTGGAGACTATTTCACTAAGGGAAAGGTAATGTGGGTTATGGTTCTGAGTTACTTGAGAAAGGTATCATTATTTTTGATGAGATGTGGATAGACAAATATGTAATCATAGGTTTTCTTAGGTTAGAATGTGACTCTTGGGGATTGGGATAATAAGTGATATGGTCATTCATATCACTAATCATTAGAAGCACCATTTATATAATATTTCTATCATTGTGAATGATATGAGAAGTCCACAATTTCCAAATTGACAATTGTTGAAATCCCATGGTAGTTTCTCATACCATGACCAACAAATATTTGTCATCATACAACACTATACAAAACAAATTATATACACCTTGTGATGCTCCATGAAAGGATATGTCTTCATATTATCATGCCCCATGAAACCCAAGCCAAGCCATAATCAATCTCATACACTTCCCTCAGGGTGGTTGGATGCTTCAATGTTATAAGACAAGGGTTATCCATATTTTTTCCTTATGTATACAATGTTTTAATTTTATGAAAATTATCATTATCTTTTATTATATTTCTTCATTTTTCCAGGTCCAAATTTAATTTATTATTACCATGAATATTGTAAAATCTATATTAATTTTTCATGAAATGTTATATTAATTAAAAAATAAATGAAATAAAAGGAAAATGCTTCCCATGAAATTCAGATATCAAATCCCCTATCAAAAACCATACTTTTCATGAAGTGTAATATATACTAATAATCCCAATGGATACTCACCCATTCATTGATAAAAAAATATAATAAAAAATATTATATAATTAATAATAAAGATTAATATACCAATAATATAAGACAAAATATTTTTTCAATTCTTCATTTTTCAACAAAATTAACAAACCTTTAATTTTACTATTAATTATAGTAATATAAAAAACTTCATAACTTCCATCTAATTTTTTTTAATTTACTATTAAAATTCATTATAATTTTTTCTTTATATTAACATTAAATATTTTATATAATTACTCAATTTTTAGGTTTTACTAGAGATATACTCAAAAATTGTATACATATTTCATATCCATAAGCCTTAAAATAATATCAACTCTCCACCATATAAAATAAAATATCTAATTTAATTAAGAGGGATTACATAAAAAGTCTCTAATGAATATGAGTATATGGATTGGTAGGTATTATATGTGAAAAATAAAAAACTAAAAAATATGGTTAAGACTAAAGTAACATTTATGATAAAAAATAGAATTAAAAAAACTCATCCTTTATGAATGATATCACAGAAAACATCCCAACGAATTTTATATCTCACTAAAATTTTACAATAACATCAATTAAATATAAACCCTATTTTAATATTTTCATTATTTTTCCAATTATTTTTAATCAATGATTTTTAGTTTCATTTTTTGAGAAGTGATTCATTTTTTACTTTTATAGGCTATATAATAATAATCATTGAAATAAAGTCTATTAAGCTTCCCTAAAAATAAAATACAATACCTCAAATCCTATTATTCAAATAAAAAAATACCCATAAATCAATGTTCAAACTCTTCCCCCATAGTGAATCTATTATAAATTATGAAAAAATGAATTGAGTAGGGTAGTAAGGAAAAAAATAATAATATAATATGGCTTCCCCATAAAGGACACCCATATCTTTTATGAGCTTAAAGGATGATAAAATTTAATACTAGGTCTCTAATGACAATGTGAAAAAATAAATAATGAATTAATCATATTAATTTGACTTTGATATTACATTTTAGTGATATGATAAAACTTATATTTCAATTTATTCTACATTCTCCAAAAAAACTCTCGTCAATTAGGGTATTTAAAAGAATATAATAAAATATCTCAGTACCTACATAATAATGGAAATAATATGATTTAAAAATCACTTATGCCCTGAATAATAATAAAATATAAACCAATAAAAAATTTAAAATATTAATAATTGAAATTTTAAGAGGGTTATCATAAATATAATTAAACCAATCTCTTAAATTCACGATTCATCAAATTAATACATCCATTCTTACCTTTACTAATTTAACCACATCATACTGACTAAATCTTATTAAAAATGATGTTTAAAATGTTGAATTATGGGATTCATCGGAAAAATTTTATCCTATATAAATATTGTAACAAATAGTATAAGTGTTGCATAAATATTATCTAAAAATTAAAAAACCATGTGAAAAAAATATAGGGAAGTAAAAGAAATTACGTATTTTAAGAAAAAATAGTCAAATATTTTTTTAACACATTAATTATATTCTAATATATTATTATACATTCATCATCATAATACTAATAAATTAAAACAAACCTAAAAAGAAACATGGTTCATGGGATTTAAGATAACAAATTATGGGGAATTAAACCACATACCTAATCAAATTCCAAAGATTGTGTTACTAACTTTTCAAATGAAAGAAGTTATAACTAAGGACTCCTCATAGATGTTCATGGTCTATGTTTTTTAACTACACATTACTCTTTTTAGTCAAGTGGTAGTTGGTTGGTATGATGTATCCTAATACATGTCAAGGAATGGTCAATGTTTAAATTTCATTAAACATATGGTTCTTCTATATTTCTCTATAATCATATTCATTATCCATTGAGGATGTATAATATCTACTTCCTTGGGGACAATTCATGAGGGATTATCTAGAAACATAAATATAAATGTTATTTTTTGGACTATCAAAAGCATTTTTCATACTATAAGTATTATTGGAACCCAATATATTTTAGTATATCCAATCATCTCAAGAATAATTAATTCATATTTTTTCCTAAATCTCTAATTATTGATAATTTTTAGGGGAAGATTATTTTTAATAGTTTATTTCATCATCATATTTAAATTCTATCATTCTATATCCAATAAAATCCTCAACATTAACATAAAAATTCTCTAACAATTGCAGAATATTTCACTTTAATTTCTCACCAGAAAATATTATAGACAACTCTTCAATTATTACTTCCATAAATCCCCTTATCATTAACAAAAATTTCAATCACAATAGTATATTTTTCTTTAAATAATCCATTTAATTGACTAAGATACGCTCTATTAAAAAATTTATCCACTTTAACTAATATCATGTCAATATGAGCTTAAATATATATCAATGATTCCTCTTATAATTGAAGAAGAACTCATGTGGGATTCATCTCCTCTAATCCCATGTCTATGAATTTTTATGTTTACTAGATGTTCAATATCAATCCAAGATCACAATATTCATTTACAGAATAAAATAAAATAATAATATCTCAAAATAATAATTTACTCATATATGGTTTCTTTTTCGGTAGCCTCTTCAAAAACATTGATGAGAATTTAACTATGAGTAGTCGTTTAACCATATATTCTTGATATTTCCTATTTGAACAAATCCATTTTTGGACAATGCATATATGTGCATTTTAATTAAAGAGTTATTAAAATAGATGTTAATATGATGTTTCTTAATTATTTATAGAAACATAACTCTATATTCATCGATCATATTATTCCTTATCCTCTCCCCAATAGGTAGTTGTTTTTCTAAAGGTTATGGTGCTTCCCCTATAGAAACGTTCTCCAATTATTTATCCTTTTTCTCGTAGTTTTATAGTTTTTATTTTTCATTTTCAATTTAATTCTCTTATTATTTTCTGTATTCTTTATCTATGTCTTCCATAGTTTTCAATCTCTTCAATGTGATAACATTTCATTTTTCCCAATGATAGACCTTAGTGTTACCCTAATATATCCCTCCCGACCTCTCCAGGAGTTATTAGTAAATTTTCACAAATTAATATTTTAGATTTTCTATTATAGGTTCTTTATTATTATATTAATCATTCAATATATTGAATAAGTCCTCTGTAGTTATCATAAATGTCTAAAATATCTATAATAATTATTTTATTTAGTTTTTAAACGTAAATCATTGATATTATTGGGACCCTAATCACCTTTCTTGGTGCCCTTGACTTTATTGGTGTTTCCTCAAACCATTGATATGAATTTTATTATTATAGTCATTATAGTAATAATCATCAATATATATACAATGAGGTTGGTACATGGAATTTATTACATCCATTTTCATCATCCATGGACCCATTTATTCATTTATCCATATTTTATTATCTATCATGTGTACCCTTCTCATTTAAACTCTTATAATTTTATATTAGAATATGTTACTGGGTATCCCATCCAAGAACTCATTGATCACTTTATGTAGCTTCTTTCAACAAATATCCAATAGTCAGAAAATTTAATACTAATATAATTCTATGAATAAGACCCATATAGAATGTTGTTATTATAAAAAAAATTTATACTGGGATTTCTATATTTTATAAATATTGTCATGAAACTCTCCCTTTCAGTGTACTATTATTCATTGTTGAATATATTTAAATTTAAAATTTCATTGTAAATTTCCATGGATTTATGGGGAGGGAAGAATCAAGTTATGAATTTTCTTTCCCATTCATCCCATATTGTAATTGAATATGGTGTCTTGATTTGGATCCACCTAAATGCTCTATATTTCAGTGTGAGTAGAAATAATGTTAAACATACCATATCATTGGAAATATTATTATGTTGGATAGTATCATAGATTTCATGCAAACTTATCATCTAATTGTTGAATGGTTGATGTAGTATCCCAATGAATTGAATGATGTTCAAGATCAATTTAATGATTCCCACCATTATCCCAAAAAATCCTTCACTAAAACTAAAGTCAATAACATTATCAGTTGGACACCAACACATCATAGTCAACCATAATCCATCAGAGTTATTTTCAATGGTTTCCTCCCTTACCAAACATGATCATACCTCTTCTCTCTATTGAATTTATACATGTATTCTATATTCTATTTGATTTTCATGATCTTCAAATATTTTGGATCACAGTAAATGAAATATTTTCATTTTTCAAGATTGGATTACTCATGCATCAATTAATATGAGTTTAAATAAACAATTGGATAAAAGAAGGAACAAACAGGAAAAAAAATATAAATAGAAATGAACATTTCTTAAAAAATAATAAATTTCATAAATAAGCAACCCTAATAATGGTAGAAAATACAATTTCAACTTTTTGGGGCTCTTAATTATTATAATGTAAAATGTTTTTAATTATATAAATCATGGAACAATAAACACTTAATTTAATAATATGTACTATAGGAAAGAAAGTAATAAGGTCAAACCAATATAGGTAGTTTATCAGAAACACTCTAACTCAACATATAATACATAAATCAAAATAGAAAAAACTAATTCTATTTTGAGAGAAAAAATGATGAAATTAGTGGGAAATTTTAAATTTAATTTCATTATTTAATGAAAGGTAAAATATACTAATGATAGGATGGGATGTTTTTTGAAATAAGAAAAGTTAATCCCTTGGAATAGGTTATCACCCTCCCATCCTTAAGAAATAATTTTCTAATGGTTATGTACTTTATATAACATAGTGATTGGATTAATTGAAATCATTTTTAAACATACCATTTAATTTTCTTAATTATCTTAGAGAAAATCACATAATCATAAATTTACTAAAGGTAACTATCTCACACACAAAATATTTTTCATTCTTTTGAGGATGAGTTATAAATATTCATGAAAGATGAAAAAATACCGAAAATGATATATCATTAAAAATATTAAAAAGTATAAACTCAATTTCATTTTATTAATATGAATATGAAATAAATTTTGAAATGTTGTTTTAACAATGAGAAAAAGAATATAATATAACAAAAAAACAAAAAACTAAAAGGACTCTAGATACAGACCCCCACAAAAGAGTATTAGAGGGCCTCCCAAAATTCTATAAAATATGATCTTTTGTTTTTTCCTATATTTCTTGGTTGAATTTTAGAAATTTTATCTCACTATATATTAACTATCTTCTTTGTCTTATGTATGTTTCCACAAGCCTCAATATAACTCCTACATTAAGTGTTAATCCTCTCATTGTATATTCCCTCTATCTCCTTGATTGTTTTTTAAAAATAACATAAGGATAAGGACATGCTAAAATAGATATATCTAATATATATATGACCTTATAAATGTAAATCGTCATAGAGATATATAAAACAAATCCATACCAAGAATTATATTCCTTTTTCATACACATATGTGTTGTTATAATGTACCTCACAGTGAGATGTGTTATTTGTAATCATTGAAATAATTACACCCCACTATCTTTATTCTCATGGACTAATTATCGTCCTATGTTGAAGTAACATACTATAAATGCAATGAACCTTTCTTTTAGCACCTAAAATTTGACGAAACAACTCCATCCATATTATGTGATAAGATCTTCTCTTTACTACATGTGCACAACTATAGTATTAAATTAACATGATCAGTGGGAGCTTATTCATCAGGGTTAGCCTATTTGATTTCATAGTATTCCCCTGATCTCTCATGAAATACATGAAATGAACGATATTCCCATTAAATCATATACTAGAAACCTAATATGAACTCTAAGAATAAACATTTTAATAGAAAAATTTCATTCCAATTCCATTTTTTTCATATGTGAACAATTATCCTCAATTTTGAATACTTAAATCAGAAACCATTCATATTATCGAGATGTATTAAGCCACATAGCCCATTTAGTTGTCTTGGAAATCTCACGGTACAAACAATATAATAACAAATGGTTTAATTTTACACCACCCCCTATGATTCCCATAAAACAACTCATAGGACAACAATATACCAGGATAATACATTGTATTCTCATTCCACAAGACACCCGACCTAGACCATTGTCAAGCATAATCAATATAATGAGGGGTATTTGTTACTATACAATAATTGGATGAGTGTAGGCCATATTTTTCTTTATATGTTTAAAATTTTTATTTTTTTAA
Source organism: Viscum album (assembly GCA_963277665.1). NCBI lineage: Eukaryota > Viridiplantae > Streptophyta > Magnoliopsida > Santalales > Viscaceae > Viscum > Viscum album. The sequence goes on along the minus strand of OY728156.1, from coordinate 473,505,645 downwards.
AAACTACCAATTCTTCCTTAATTTTTTTGTCATTATGAATTTTCATAAAATTAAGTGTTAAATAAAATAATTATAAAATAATAGAAATTAAAAAAGTAAATATCAATAAACAAAAAAATCCCTAGATAGAAATATTAAACAATTTAAATGAATTTGAGTTATATAATAGTTTTCAAAATTAAAATCCACATAAAGAACCATTAATTAATTAAAATATCCATAAAATCTTATAAAATAATTATATTTAGTTTTTCTATATCATTATCTAAATAAAATCTGGAAGCCAATGAAACATATATACTGTGAATTACTACTTCGAAACACCATAGTAAAAAAATGGTAATATTTATATAATGCTTATAAAAAATCATTATATTATAAAACCACACTCAAACTAAATAATACATCTTGATACTATATATAGAAATACAATACATAAGACACTACCCATGATATAAATAAGTTTACCTACCATTAAATAAGGTTGTATAGAATGATCCCCTATAATTTAAAAGACCAATGAAATAAACTATTTTTCCATATGAAAAAAATATTATTGTTTGTATTATTAGATTAGTTTCAAATTTATCAACAATATAATCCTCTGGAAAAGTGTACCAAAAATATTATTAATATGAAAATTCCAAAAAGGTTGAAAAATTTTATAATAAAAACTAAAATCATATTTTAATTGATATTAAAAAGATAAAAATTATATTGAAAATCAATAAATGGGTTTATTTTTCGATTGGGGATGACAACCTACAACTTCATATGGGGAAATAATTATAACTATTTTTAAGAGACATAGAATCCTAACAATTTGAAATATGTAAAATTAATTAGGCCATTCATAATGGTTTAAGACCGGAAAACTAATGGAATGTAAATTTGATAGTTGAAAACTTGTACAAAATGAAATATCTTTGAAACTCCTATTCCTAAACACTTAAGAAATTTTCCCTTCCATGTTTTCACATAGAAATTATCTGAATATTATTTTTAAAATCTCATTCAACCGAATTACAAACAAAAAATTATGATTATTTTATATATGTTCATCCCTTATAAATATTTATATAAGATTTTTTTTCTATAAAATCAAGACCTCAAACTTGATCATTTAATGATACAATACATTGGCCTCTTGTATCCCAGCAATACATGAACATTGATACTAGAATAATTCTATTATCTTCATTATATTTAGTTATACTTTAGATATGTCAATAATTTCACACTTTAGGATTTTTTTAATTGATACGGTTTGATATTATTTCTCCAAGAAAACTTACTATTTATAATGAATTACCATTGAACTTAATTATAAATGAATTCCAATTGAGGTATAATGGTGTATATTCACATTAATGACCATAAAAATTAACATAATTTCTGATTGATTTAGTTTTTTAAAAATCTTTTTAGATCCAAAAATCTATATTTCATGGATACTATAATATAAGGATGTTTTATCTAAATAATCATAGACTACAAATATAGTACATGATTTTTTATAGGATGTGTTACACTTTAGTTGTGTTTTGAAATTACATTACCCATATACTCCCTATCTAAATTAATTATTAATCCATTAATTTACATCATATATTTCATTTAAATTATAACATCAATATATTATACAAAATTTAGAAAATGTTCCACAACCAACTATATATAATTTACACAATTGATGGTTACTCAATAGTGTGAATACACTTAACTAGTTTCTCTTTTCCTTATATACATATTTCCTAAAAAATATTTTCTAAAATTTATATGTAAAGGTATCCATATATGGAAACATATACATTATCCTTGTTAAAAATCAGCTATCTAAAAACCTATATAATATCCTCCCTATACAGTCATTCATGATTTTAAATATACATCTATAAAAACTAATTGAACAAACTATTTTAGGTAAAGTGAATATCATGAATCACATAAAATTTCAACCTACATATGCATAATAAATTATTAATATGTCTTTGTACCCAATATTGGACTATAGTGATTGCTTCAATGAAAATGTGAAGTTGATTACTAGAGGAATAGAAAATTATTTTCTCTAAAGAATGTTATACCTCAATAAATAATTTTTTAAGTACGATATCACCCACTATATTATCATTCCCATAATATGATATCAATAGGACATCATGTTAAAATTATTATTCTACATTATTAGTCCAAATTATATACTTTTTTCAATTGAATCTTCAACTCATGTATGCAAGATTAACAAGAATTAATAGTGCTAATATATTCCAAATACATCAATAATATGATATAGATATTTAAAAATGATTTGAAATCATAAAATTGATCCATTATTGATCTATTATAATCATTTTCTAAAATTCAAGAAATTATTTATTATATTATATTATTAAAAGATTTATTCTATAATAAATCTAATTAGTTTTTCTAATTGGATTTATTCCCAGAATCAACAATCCCATATTAATTCACCATAACTATATTTATCCCTATATTTTCTCATCATGAGTAAAAATATGAAATTTAATTGATGAAAAATATTATCATTTTACATAGAAAATTCTCATTAAATGTGTGTATTTTTTTAATTTAACAATAAGAGAAAATTTTAACTGAATCTATAACCTCATTCAATTTTGATGCTTTAAAAATTAGTCTCTCCACATATATTATAATATCACAATTACATTCCTTGAGACTATATAATCATTATTGAGAAATTATTTCTTACCTTATAATATATTAGAATGTATATAGTTTTCATTATCATGTAATGATAAATTATCACCCCACATTTCCAACCCCACCATAAAAGAATTATTTATGTGCATTTCCTTTTAATAATACCTAAGATATCAATCATAAGACAAAAAATATATTTTATTAATGATTCATATCAATGAAAAATAATATGTACCATTAGTGACTACCTATGTGGAATCAATTTCATATGGTTTTCAAACAATTAATTTGTTTAAAAATCACATTATTAATTATACCATCATGAAAAACCTACTCAAAATACATTGTTATTATTCCCTAAAATTTAGAATAAACTATTTTTTTAATTATAATAACATGTTAATTAAATAATATTCCATGATTTCTGATTATTAATTTCTATTTATTATCTACTATATAGTAACAAGTAAAAATATTTAAAAACAAAAACTAATCATTTTTATGTTTTACCTAAAAATGTATTTCAGGATTTTATTAAACATCTACACATATCAGTAAATTAAATACCAGTAGGTAAGAAGTAATTTACTCCTTACCTAAAACTTTTCCCTTTAATTTTTTCATGAATCATAATCTAAAAATAATTATAAAATAATATTTTGGTGGATTTAGTTGTGTTAATAAATCATTAATATTTTTTATTCCATTTTTGTGATACCATATAAAAATAATGTGAAAATAGTTGTATTTCTTTACATGTTTAAATAATGATGTGATGAGTAAAATATATTTTCTCCAATGGGTCTTCATGATATGTTGAATGATATATATCTTATGGTGCATAAATTTATTGATTTTTATTATGTAATGGTTAGCCTATATATATCTATACAATGTATTGGGAAAAGCATTAAATATCATGGGATAATGGGAAATGGGTTGTGTTACATGATCCACTAAGGGAGCCTAATGAGTGAAACTCCATCCACCATGGAAAATATGTGAGTTATTCCTATTCCACCTTGTGAAACATGTCTATGAAACCATATCATCTAAGGAATATATTTTGTTATTAATGTTCAACTATGTTATTATTTATATACACGAGTTTTTCCAAATTCATTTTTTTAAATGTACTTGTTTTTTGATGTTCTGAACTATTATGTTTCATGTTTTATCATGGTATATTTTTATAATGTTATGTTTATGGATCTTGATTTTTATATAATAAAAAAAATTTCATTTAATTATTAATGGAAATCATAATTTATAACCTATGATTCAATTACTAAGTATCTAAGTTCATGCTATTCCATTTGTGAGTCCCCAGAACCAAATTCTCAAATTTAGTTCATATTACACATACATTACATAGTGTATTTGATAAAAACAACAAATTACCACAAATAAATTTTCTATAATTAAATGAAATGAAGAAAATATTTTCATACACACATTACCAATACCTGTTAAGTTTCATTCATTTTAGAATTAAGAAAAACAAAAACTAATAAATCCCATTTCTATCTCAACTAACAAGAATTTTTATCCATTATATAATAACATAATTATGTTTTAATAAGTTTTCAGTATCTCCCAAAAATTCTTCACACAAGCTATCTTGTTAGAAATATTTTTTTATACATTTTTTCTTATCATAGGGAAATGGTAAAAGAATAAGGGTGATATGAAATGATCAATATGGGTAAATAGAAGTGATTAAACTCCACGATCATAAATGGGATTTCTATGAGCCTGAATAATAATATAGGAATAGTTAATAAAAAATAAATCCATAATAGAATCAAACTGAAATCATATTATATATATATATAACAATATAAATGAGAAGATCATATATATAACATAAATTTTTTCCTAATTTTTAAAACCCTAATACTAGATAGATAATTCCGTACCATAATTCATTACATCATGATCTTTGATATCATGATCTTACTACCATGGAAATATCCTATTCTATGTATGAATAAAAAAAATACCAAAGCATGTTTTTTATGAGACCTATTAATGCATCAAGGGGCTATAAAATATTGATTCTCACAAGTCACTTGTTTAAATCCAATGAATTCATCATTTGAAATAATGATTAAAGAATATGAAACCATAGTTTCTAATAATTATTCCTATTATTATAACATTATACAAGACCCAAATAATTTACCCATTATCCACAAAAGGGGTAATATGAGGAAACCAATATATAGAAAGAAGGTGGATAGTGAAATAATACATATTTAACTTTTAAGAAAATCATTAAAAATATGTATTAGAATAAAAATATATGTATTTTCAATATCTACCTAATAAATAAATAAAATATATTTCTATTTTAGAATACCTAAACTATAATTAGAGATGGAAATTCATATACTGTTGTTTTAATAATTTCATAAATGAATCTAATTATTGTATATAGGTTAAAACACTTAAATTAAATGAAGGAAATATTGACTGTTCATAGAGAAAATGGATTAAGAGATAAATCCTTCAAATAAAAGAGGATGAATTAGTATGAAAAGGGTGGGTAAAATCAATTTTCTAATAGAAATAAACATTACATATGATATACAATGAATAAATGAGGGAGGATATAAAATAATATATCAATAGTGTAATAAATAAAACATAGACAAATGTTGACATTGATTAAAGAAACCTTGTAAAAAAATTCATTGAATGAGGTTAAACAATATAGGATCACAAATTGAATTTTTTTATACTACGATTTCAATCCCTGAAATAACTAATATATTATTATTTTAGAAAAAATTAGAGAACATATATATTAGGCATATAAGTCATTTTCTATATGAAATTAAAAATGACGGTATAACTTAAAAGTTCTTATATATATATTTTTTAAAATTAATGTAAAATAAAAACATAAATATAATATTAAAATGTAACATTTAAAAGTGTGAATTGAAATATTTTATAAAAATTACCTTTAAAATTATTTAAATTAATGTATCCTTGAAAATGGTATAAATGTTACTATAGTAAATCTGGATCCAAAAGATAAATTATTAAATTTTGAAGTGAAACTTTTTAGAACATTCAAATTAGATTTGTTGGAAAAAATAAAAAATATTTATATAATTTCATCATATTAACACATTATTTTACTAATGAGAATTATAAAATAACCTATACTAAAATATTATGTTGGGATAAGCCAATTAAAGATGAACATATTTCAAAACAACACTTTATAACTAAAGAAAATGATATTTGACTTGTCAACATTCCTTATGAGAAACATACTTCATAAGATAAGACATATTTTATAAATACTTATTTGGTATAAATGTACATAAATTGAAAAGTAAGATGGAATCCCAAAAATACATTCCAATATAGAATGTAAGAAATATATATGAAACAATTGAAAGAGAACCATTAAAACTCAATGATTGAAAATTTAGTTACAAAAAACTCATAAAATTAGGGTAATTATTGAGTAAAAAACATCTCAAATAAAATAACTAAATTTATATTATTATATACCACACAATATAATGAAATAATTAATGCAATATCCATGTGGTAAAAAATAATAATAACACTATATAAATGAAACACTGTAAAAAACATGTAACATGTGTCAAAGAATCATAACCAAGAAATAAAAACCCTTACTGATTTATTATCATTTTAATATAACCCATTGAAAGAGAGAGATTTTAATTTAACATAATAGAAAATAATAAAAACACAAATCATGATATATCTTATCATATAATAAATTTTTAGACCTTAGAAACAAAATTATGTTAATAATTAATAAGATGTAACAAGGAATGAAATTTGAGCTCACATACCCTTACCATGTATCATGAATTCCACGAACATGCTCCAAATTATGATATAACAAGTATATCAATAAAAAGAACTTATTTTCGAATCTTATTCATTCCTTTAAAAATTTACATTTATCATTTATGATAATTGTATACATTTATTCTAGTTATTCTATAACTATTTTCAACATCGGGTGTTAGTAATCTTGACCATTTTTAATTAAGATCATAATAACGACGGTGGATTTCATTATTTATCAAAATATCATTATTAAAAACGATTAAGGGATTTTTAATTGACTATATATGATGTGTATGAAGTTATAATTTCATTCTAATGTTTTTTTTCAATACAATTAATAAAGATGAAACCGATGATGCTCCTATTTCAGTGATTCTTAACTGATGAAAGGTGTTTTTATTATTAATGAGTTTAATAAAAATGTTAACATTATAAAAACAAAACAAAACAATTATTTAAATATTATATCATATAATAAATGTATTTATGTTCCAAATGAAATCCTGGATATAAATTCATACCATTTTTCTTGTAGATTGATAAACAAACACAAACATGAATATACCTCGATTAAAGTATGGTAATGTGGTGGTCAAGTTGTAATATCATTACCATATGAGAATAGTGATTTTATTTAATTTTTATTATTTTTATATATTATAATTGGAGGTAATTTAAATAATAATTAATAGATATTAAAATAATACATAATAAATTTGTTTTACTCTTAGTATATATTTCATATTCGAATTAATTAATGATTATAATATAATGCTTATATAATTAATAAGTTCACAAATTTTTCAGAATATGGCCATTTTTATAATATAACCATGATATTTTTATATTAAACCCACTCTCAATACAATCTATTTAAGGTGGGGAAGAAAAATATGATATCAGTAATTCTATATAGGTGGTTGTTGTAATATACACTTACTTGATTATTTTGTTTTCATTAGAAATAGAGAAATGTGTAATATGTATTATAATTTAAATCTCTAAAAGAATTTATAAATTTTATATTTTATTGTTATATTTTAAAATATTACCATTCATGTATGTTTATAATGTAAAATGAATCACGACTATTTAAGGATGTGGAAATCTGAATACATTCATTAATTATATTTTTGTTTTACTAATTGGAAAAGGGAATGGTGGGTAAATATTATTTAAATATGAAAGTAACATTATATTTATATACATATAAAATAACTATTAAATAGAATATATATTTGAAAATTATAATTGTGAAGGTAATATAGTAAGGAAAGATTAATGAAAAATGATTACTAATGTTATGAAATTAGTGTTTCTCTATATATTTTAAAAGAAAAGTAGGTATTAGAATAATCTCTTTAGGCCAAAAATCATAATGATTAGGAATAATATTCTACGATAAGGATGAAACATAATATTTTTTACTTAATATATGTAATTTTTGTTGTAATAAATTGCTGGTGAGAGGCCCCTTATATAAGTGTGAAGTGACGACATTTTTCGAATAACCATAATTTTATTAATAATGGGAAGGCAATCCAAGTGAACATATAATAGAAATGGATAAATAATAAAGTGGTAAAGATATAAGGTCATGTTTATACTAAAAAAACATTAGAATTCTTTTTAAGACATGTTATAAACATTCTACACCCAGTCAACCCCTTTAAGCCCTATTTTAATCTTATTTGAAAAACTAGTTTTTTGCTATATCAATTATCCATTATACATAATAATAAAATGGTATATATAACACAATTTGGACCCATTTATTCCAAATCAGTGGAAATTATTTTATTTAATTTTGAAAAAGTGATAAAAATCAATTTGGAAATAAATTATGTCTAAAGTATATAAAATAATTTCATGAGAAAATATTAATTATGTTCTAAAATATAATTTATAGTTTGGTAATGTATAATAGAAATTTTCATATTCATAATTTCACTTATAAAATATGTTTTTTAATATTTTTGATAAAATTATTTGAAATAATTACATACTAGTAATTTCATTAAATCACTATATTTTTGAAAATATTATATTTCATTATTCACCTTTAATTCAACATTATTTAAAAATCCCTAAAATTAATATCAGTAAAAAAATTTATGAATCCAAATAATTGATCATTTTTTCAAATAAAAAGTTTTGATGTTATAAATTTAACTTTTAAATAAAATTGTAAACTATAATGAAAAACTATTTTAAAAGGAAAAAAATACACTATAAAAAAAATTTATTCTAATTTTTATTTCATAAAACTTATATATTATAATTATCTAATAATTCATATCAATATATTACCATAAATTAATTATATGTTTATTTAGATAATAAATAATATGGTATAAAAGTATTTTTCTTTTGAAAAATAAATTTATATACCAAATATTATCTTATTAGTTTGTTTATCTATACCATTGGAATTTTAATATTATTAAATGTAGCCTTTTTTTCATCCATTAATTATTTGATAAAGGGGTTTCTCTAATTCAATTTCTAGGTTATCAAATTCATAACTAAATATTTGTATTTGATATAAATACTATGCATTTGTGTTTATTATCAATGTTTTGTGTGATTAAAGCTATCAAACACATTTACTTATTTATAGTTAATCATATATTAAATTATCATTTTGATACATTATACACCCTTAAAAAATTATTTCCTAAAATTTTAAATTATTAATCAGTGATGAAAGTTGGGGAGCTTTATCTCATAAATATGTATCATTTTGTATATAACATGTAATATGACACCAATATTACTATTTTGGACATTATAATGTTAATTATCCTTACTCAAACAATATTAATCATCCAAATAATCATATAATCCCATTTTTCATTAACCTAATTATATATTGTCACTAACATACAATAATAAAAACCATTTGAATCTATGAGGCATTAAACCACAATGATAATATATATATTTCTAATAGTTAACACAATCATTAACCTTTAAATTTATTATTCAGTAGTTAAAAAAGTCACAAGGTAGTCAATATATATCATAATCTGTAAAATTAGATGAACATCACAATAAATATAAAGGATTACTTTTCCATTAATTCGATAATAAATTCCAATACCATATATCTAAATTTTACCAAAATCAATCAACCATTTATTATCTAAATATCAATAATTTATTAATCTTAATAGCTATTCATACCTCAGTCATGTGTTCTTCAACAGTTTTCCACAAAAAATATATGATTTTCACAAAATCATATTTCAATATTGCTGATTTAATTTAATATATGTTTCCATGTGAATAAAGAATAACTACTAAGTAATAATAATTATATTACTCACATAACCCTAATAACTCAAAGAATATATTATGATATAGTCAATAAATCTCACTCACAGCTGAAAATAACTATGAGAATGATGAATTATATTCTATTATCACATCATCATCACTGTGTCTAGTAAGACTGGGAAACTCTTCTTTTCCATCAAAATAATAATAATAATAATCCCAATAATTTATATAACCTCACTTATTCAATTATACTACATTGTAGCATTATGATACATACCTTTCTTAGATACTTTTCGGTGATCTTTTTTTAACCAATTACTATGACATAAAATGTTTGTAAACAAAATTAGTTTAAATGATCATATAAATATAAAAAAATAATCATAAATTTTATTATCTAATGACACCTTAATTTCATCATTCAATATATATAGTTCAATCTAATTAAATTTAAGTTAGGGTTTCTTGTACATCTCAACCAAATATTGTAAATTAATTAGGAAATAAATCTATCATAACATTTATTAAATTTTTTTTGACCCATTCATATCCAACGTGAGTGCCTATGATAATGTATATTCCTAAGTCCATTCACCATTCACTGGAGTGAAGATCAATACCATACTCAATGAACGTTTTCATGGTGATTACCATTACATTCATTCAGGTTATACCCACAAAAAGATGCCATTATCTAGAAAAGGATGTCCCTTTTTTGAAAACAATATACATAAGACATTACCAAGACATTCTGACATAAAACTATAGATAGAATTATTCCTAGTATTTTCACTATAGATCCAATTTATAAATCCCAAAAAAATATAATTTATATTTATTACATTAAAACTTATACTATACCAAATATTATATATACATTTGAATGTTTTACAGACCACAACATAATTCCACAAAAATTATCCTAAAAAAACATAATAATATTAAAGGTTATATAATCCCTTCTTTGTTACAATATGTGTCTCCCTAGACCCACACTCTCAAATTCTATGCCTAAAAAACATATACAACATATTTCCCTTGGTATAAACTATATATTTCTAGACATAAAATTCCCACAATAACATAACATAAAGTAAATATTTTATTATATAAATTCACATTACATTTTAGTTTTAGATATTTATAGACTTAGGTTAAATCATTAATATATAAATCCCATGTAATTATTAACTAATATATAATTATTCTATACAATATAAAATGCACACAATTCCTTTTCATTCATGAAAATCTCTAAAAAATACTCAATAAATGATTTATAGGTAGACATATCCAATTCAATACATTTCTTCCTAACGTTGGTAAATAAAAATATACGGAAAGATGAAGTTAATTTGATAATAATGGTAAATAAAAGTGATGAAAATCAAAGATCATAACAGATAATAAGATGAGGATAAATATTATGATGGTAATCTATAATGATAAATATTTTCATAATAAAACATAACTGAAATAATAATATATTCATTAATAAAAATGGAAATAAAAATAAAACTTGGATAAAAGTAACCTGTTAATTATGAAATGCATAATCCAAGAAAAATAATTATGTAAATTATGACATGATATCATGATAATATACATAATGACATTAATAGGAAGAAAATATCTTGTTCTATATATTAATACACATAGAAAATACCCAATTTTTTATTCTCATTAGACCTATTGATTCATCGAGGGGAAATATATTATATGTCCTCACCCCTGACTATTTTACCTCTAATCTATTCATCATATCAAATAATTATTGATAATAAATAATAAAATATTACAATAACCCTCCATATTGGAATAACAATATACGAAACACCAAATTTTTTTCCCTTGTCAATAAAATAAATAACATGATCATAACACATTCAAATAAAAGAGGTGGATTTCTAAAAAACATAGTTAACATGTTAGAGTAATTAATAAAAATACATATTTGAATAAAAATATATACAAATTTTAAATAGTTCTCAAATGATTGAATGAAAAATATTTATTTATACGTATCCCTCAAACTGGAACCATATAGAGAAGGTGATATACAATTTTTTTCAATAATTTTCCCAATGAATTGATAAATGTCATCTTGGTGAGAAAAATTACATTAAAGTAATGGAATATTTTAAAAGACCAATTTAGTATATACCTAACATTAAAAGGGTCGATTTAGTATTTTGAAAATTTTCACTAACTATGAATTTAATTCCTTTCACCTATTAAACCATTTAGTATCTTAAATATCCTATTTCCTTTTTCTTATTTGATAAATGTATATGAAAGTAATAAAGGATAAAATATGATGTTTTTACAATGCCTACTACTTAGTAAGAGTAAATAGTCCTTTCCATGTAGAGTGATGACTAGTACAACGATTCTTCTTTATGATGAGATATCAAGTTACTTTGGTATGGATAAAAATACATCGTTATCCAATCGTGGACCCTACATATTATGAGGGGTAGTGAAATAATATTATTCTTGGGTTAGGTGAAAACATTATCCAAACATGAATCTCTTCATGGTTTCTTTACTACAATGTCTCGTGTCATTATACTTGATGAAATTCTAAGGGAATTTCAATTTTATCTTTTGGTGTATGGTCTGTTTTGTAAAACATTACTTGGTTTGAAAATTAGAATTTTGGAACACTTAAAAGTGTTGTTTTTAGATGTGGTTGAGAACTTAAGATTTGCCTCAGTTGGTTCTTCAAGTTTTAGGAGTGTCACTATAGTGTCCTAGGATTGACATACATGGATATTAAATCATTTTATATGAATATTCAATACATTAAAAAAATACATTCCCAAGGACTATAATAGTTTAGTGTCTTTGGAAACAAGGAAACAAAATCTTCTATCCTGGTAAAACATCTTCACCATCTCCCATAAATATCTCCAAATTTAATAATTCTACCTAAAACATTTCTTCATAACCTTGGGAAAGGAAACATAACAAAGGGGAGTGACAAAATGATTATTAAAGGTAAATATGGTAGATATGTAAGCCCAATTATGAGGATAAGGGTATGAGAACATGATCATGAAAATAATAGATCATATCATGCTTATCAATGATCATAAAAATTAATTATGTCATAGATAATGTCATTTAATAAGACAAGAATAGTAAAGAAATAAACAATATAAGACCTGAAATCATAACATAGGAATATAACATAGAACTATGGAAGACACATAACTATATAATATGATTTCCATGGTACCCAAGGAATCACTTCCAAGACCATCTTGAATGTATGGGTTCACTCCTCATACCATATTGGTAGTCATGGTTCACTACCATGACAATATTAGTAGCATGATTTCACTCCTCATACAATCTTAGTAGACATTTTTCACACCCATGACCATCTTAGTATTGAAGGTTCTTTCCCAAGACCGTCTTAGCCTATCTCATGAGATATAAATCTTTACAGAATTAATTAGAGAGAGATATAGGTCCCACCCGTCTCATAATGAAATCATACATACATGTTCAACTTGATCATAAATAATCATATCATAACCCAAAAAATTAAATGGGTATTATAATCATGTAATCATATCATAACCAGTGGAAATAGATAAGGTTCATAATTATTTCATCATAAAAATAACCCTTGATAATAATCAATTTTCCCAAGTATATAACCCATGATAAATAAACAAGGTTCATAAAGACCCTGATATTATGTGTGACCCACTAATAGAAATAATATTAATGTAACCCTTAGAACGTTTCATAAATTGGCATGAGTAACAACAACAGATGTAATCTTAGGTGGAAAATAATTATAAAATATCTTTCAAAAACATTTCTTGAGAAAAATAACCGTTGTTCTTTAATAAAAACATTTTAATACATAAAACCATTTGAAATTAATTTCCATTGATAATACTTTTAAAAATTATAAAGAAGACTTGAAATCATTTGAAAATATTTTTCCTTGAAAACATAATATAATCTTTAAAACATTTAAAAAATATTTTTCATTGACTTTTTTTGAAAACTTATAAATAAACCTTAAAAAAATTTTAGAACAATTTCTCTTAAAATACTTTGAAAACATATCAATAGAGAGTGAAAACATTTTGAAAACCATTTTCCATGAAAATACATTGAAAACATAAAAATAGAGTTTTAAAACGTTTTCAAAACCATTTTCCTTGAAAATACATTGAAATTTTATAAATAAATGTTGAAAACATTTTGAAAACATATAAAATAATCTTGAAAGAATTTTAAAAAACATTTTTCATGAGAACTTATAAAATTAAATTGAAGATATTGTGGAAACAATTTTCTATTAAAATATATTTTAAAAACATTTTCATAAAAATTAACTGTTAAACATGAAATGAAATCTCTAATTTATTGACAGAAGATTAATATGTAAATGTCGTAAGAGGTAAAAAGAACATTTCTTTTACATGGTAAAAAGGATAGAAAATTTCCACATTCAATAAACGATGAAAATATTCCTTGGAAAACATTGGTTAAAGAAAAAAAGGGTAAATTTTTTAATGATCATATGAGATTATTATAATATTCTTAGAAAACCTTTTTAGAAAACATGGTTTTGAAGGGACATCGATTTCCAACCCAAGATAGGGTAATGTAAGGCATTATTAAAAACCGTTTCAAAACTATCTTATGTACCATAGAGTAGAAAATTTTACCAATACATTAATATATCACGAATAACCATAATTGAATTAAATTCATTAATGTCTTGAGATAATGGCTATAATATTTCATTAAAGGAAGCATAAAAATGAACAATCTCAAAAAGTGATGAGGTTGTCTCAATAAACACTTATAACTTGGTAACATGGGATCGTAATATCCAAGTTAAGAAAGGTAAATTACATAAATATTGAAATACCATTAAAATAGGTACATTAATGACATAACATATAAAATGTAAGTATATACACCTTGGAAAAAATAGTATTTAGGTGCAATAAAAACACGAGTTTCAAAGAAGGAAAATGAGACAAAAATGTTTTACCTATTTGGAAAGTTTTGAAACTCAAAACCCATTAATGAAATATCATAAAATGTTTATGTAAATACCCATAATTTTTATAAGAATAATTGGATAAAATAATGGGTTGTACATACACCACACCAAAGGAAAGAGTTGCGAACATAGCTTGTATCTCGTAGAAATTAAAATTGAGATGAAATCCCCTTACCTTGTTTCTTGACTCTTGTTGTACTCCTTCAAGACTCCTGTGTAATAAACATAAATTTATTATACATATTTTCCAAAACAATATCATTATATATAATACCATATATGGATTTATTATGACTTTATATTACCCTCGTGTTATAAATTTCATGCTAAGGCAATGCTTTGGGTAATATTAGCTTTGTTTTTTTCTTGTGTCTTAATTTGTTAAATATTTGGTCATTATACTTATGTCATGTATTATAGAATCTGAAAAATGATGTAAATATAATTGATATTCAGTGTATTTTTATTATAATAATTTATATAAAATATATGTATGAAATTTAATACACGGTTCATTGATATGGTAAGTCGAACGTATGCAAGAATGTTTTTTTCGTTTTTAGAGTCGTCTTGAAAGAAAAAATGAAAATGAAATATAAGTATAAATGTATATAATATCATTAAATTATATACATAATTATATACATAATATAATTTTTATAAACCCATCCTTAATAAGTTCCATATATTTTTTGAACGAATCAGATCACTTTGAGGGGGTGGTAGTCCACACATCCACAAACAAGAATACCGTATTAACACCAAATGAAAAATAAAAAGGTATTTTAAAAAAATATTAAATAAGCTTAAATAAATAATAAATAATACATATAAAATATATAAACATATTTTTCATCATAATGGCCTCTATGATATGTGGTAAAGGAAAAAAACGAACAATCATCGTTTCGTGAGGTAGTAGTTCACCGTATAGAGAAACTGTATGTTTGTTTCCCATTAGATGTAGGTGTGTGCAGGTGTAGGTCAAAAGCATAGGATAAAAAATAAAAGAAGATTTAAGATACTGGGTTTTTATACAATAATGGATAAAATAATGTTTATGGGGTGGCGAAAGAAAATAAAATAAATGACTTGAGAGAAGATGTTACCTCTAAATCAGGTAATCCTTTTTGGTTTATGCCAAAAGGCTTCCTTGGATTTTTATCTTCCCAAGAAAAGGATAATATAATTAAGGGTGTATTTATGGGAAATTTATTAGTAATGTCTTGGGTGAATATGATTGGTTTGAGAGGAGTGAGGACGTGGGAGAGGTGGTGTCCTTTTATAGGGAAAAAAGGACTCACATGAATGTTTTGTAAACTAGTTAGGTGTACACATGTTGTTACCTAAAAAAATCATAAAAACTAAATAAATAAATAATGGAAGATATATGGGCGAATAATGTCAAGAAAATTGGTTTTTTACTAGTGGATATGTCATTTTTCCTCTTATTATTATGGTTTAATCCATATTTAATCTTAATTTAACCTTAATCACTATGATTAATTTTAATCACTTTTAATAATATATTTTTTTTAAAAAATAAAGTTGATATTTTTATAATATAAACAATATTCTGATTAAAATGGTTTATTTTAGTTTTTAAAATTTCAATTCATTGAATTGAGAAAATTAAGATTAATGTTAATCTCGCATAGATGATGACGTTACTGGTTTTTAATGTAGAAAGAAGTTCAAAAGCTTGTTAACATTTTATATTCAATTTCAATGTGAAACTGATTCTAACAATTCAAATTGTATTAATAGATTTAATATTTTTCTAATTTTACCTTAAAGAAATTAAATTTTCTTTAAAATTAATCATTAATTAAACAAAAAAATGTTTTTAACTAAAAAGCAGAATTTTTCACTATTCATCAAAAAACGAAGTTTCTCAAAAAAACATAAAAATTTCCTTATTCTAATTTCAACATTCTTAATTTAAAATTGAAATTTCTTTGATAAAATTAAATTTATAAATGTCTCTAAAATTAATTTTATTATTTTTCACAGAAGGAAATTAAAAATAGTTAATTCGAGAAAACATTATTTTTAAACATAAACAGACATTAAAAAAATCATATATTTCAATATAAATATTTTTTATTTATATAAATACGTTAAAAAAATTTGAAATGTAGTTATTAGTATTAAAATTACTATTTTTTAACAACTAGTTTATAATTAAATCATTTAAATGATTATAACAATTAAATTATGTTTCATAGAAACTCGGTATTGCGTGTAACGTATGACAAGTTAATGTTCCATGTAAAAGGAATGTTTTAATTTGTTAATTTCAATTCATAAATTAAAATTTAATTTATTTATGTAAAAAAACATTATTATCATAATAATATTTCCTTTATATTCTATAGGTTTTCATATTTATTTATAATTAATTGAAAACCTATGAATTCATATTATATTGTGTAAACCGAATATTTTCATAAATTAGTTAATACTATTTATAACATGTAATTTAATGTCATGGTTTTATCTTATTATATTAGATAATCACATTTTAATAATATATTATTGTTCGTTAAATCTTGGTCATGTGTGTTATGTAAGTCATCGAGGAAAGTCATTGTTGTGTATAACGTAATCTAACCACAATATTCTGTGTAGATCCGGCCAATGTTTATGTTGCTTGTAGTGCACGATTTACTTGGTGTTGCATATAATGCTTTCCAAACATAGTTATTTAATATAAAGTATTCTATATTCAATATTGTATGAGAGGAAAAGTATAAAAAGGTTAAATTTATTTGAAAAATAATTATTCACAAAATCTCGGGTTGTTACATTCTACCCCCCTCAAAATGAATTTTTCACTCAAAATTCATTAAGGTTATCAAATTTTTAATACTTGAAGGTTTCATTCATGAAAAATGACATTATAAAAATGAATACTAAAACTTCCCTTAAAAATGAGAATTTTTGAACCATAATGGCTAGCCAAGCTAATATATATCTAGGTTTCTTCACAGGATAACATATGTTGGGTGTGATTATTGGACACAGAGGAAAAGTTTATATATTTATATAGAGTTATTGAGGTCATCAATAAATAATAAGTGAATGATCAATGAAAATTTGAGGGCCTAAAATTCATAAATATATGATGGTTTAAAATTCCATCAACTCAACAAAAATTAAGGTATTGGGATAAAACATTATTTTATCATTATCTTATCATTAATTAATTCTGTTTGTTGACCATTAATATATAGAAATATAATTACTTGATGGTATTACCTTTATTATACCCAATACCAACCTTTGTTTTTGACATAATTGATTCCCAATTCATCACTTACCCTAAGAAATTATTGATATTTTATTTTCTGAAGTACTAGTAGATCATGGGATCCATGATAAGTCGACCCATCTATCTTCTGTTACCATCAACAAAAACATGTTATACAACATGAATAAGTCCCCATGTGGTGAGATAATACATTAATATCAAAAACATACGTGAATATTGACTTAAAAATCCCATAAATGGTTAACATTATAACTCTTATAAAATATAATAATTCAATGCTTTATAAATAAAGTCATGAAATCAACTTAACATTGATCCCTAATATATCATAAAATACAACTTAGTTTTCCAGTTCCAAACATGTGAATAACCTCAACGTATATTACCTTGAAACATTTTAATAACCTTAATTATAATAAAACCTTTTACAATACATGCATTCTTATTTATTACAATGATTACAAGATGTATTTTTTAAATCCAACAAGTTTTAAACTTCAGCCTTGATGACATAGAAAACGTTGTAAATAATCAGTTCTAGGGTAATCCATCTCATTCAATTTACTTATTCAAAACCCAAAATTATCCATTCAAATAAAATTATCTTAATATAAATACATATTAAGGCTTAACTTACTTTAATAAAAATATCACTGTGTCAGTAAATCAATTGCCAAGTCCATCAACAATATTTAACATGAACTTGTAAATACTGAGCAGAAAAAATAATTAGAAGAATCCTTGTATATTTAATCATTATTTTTTCAATACCAAATACATAAAAACTTTGATTAATTCATCCTTAATCAATTAACAAATATACCACATCATATAACATACTAACAATTTCCTTTCACATTTCACATGTAGTCACTTCATCATCATCAATGTAAATGTTATTCATACCACCTTGCTAATGTTCTTCTAGAGATTTCTTCTTGGGACATTGTGTTGGATAATTCCCATTTATTACACACATAAAAACATAACCTTAGATTAAAACTTGGGGAGGCCAATATTATAATCCATTTCATTAACTGAACTCATTATTTTTTCCTCGTAGTCAGTTGATTTGTTTTCTTTTTTGGTAGTCAAAACATCCTCTTATTCCTCCAATACATTCACATAGGTGATTATTTCCACACTCTTGAAACAAAAGAAACCAAATCATATTTCTTACATGGTCTCCATTACATTAAATTTTTGTAAACTATTTATTTCTCTTACTTGGTGAGTCTAACTACTGGTTAAGGTACAACGTGATAATCATATTCCGTGAAAACTGATTAGGCATGATCACAAAATCTTTCACTCTAGTGAGAATCCCACTTGACTAAACATCAGGAAATAATTCATCACATTTTACATTAATCCAGTTCCTTTTGGTTCCCACCATTGAATAAAATATGAATAATACTTTGAGCATTACTTATCATAGTAGAAAACCACATAGACAAGAAAATATTTACTTATGGGCTTTAAAAATCATGACTCTTTCCTTAGTACATGATACCCTAGGTTTATCCTAGGGGTTTTCATATCCAATTTATATCTAAATCCTTCAATATGGTTTATGAAGAGTTTGTGAATTTCCAAAGCATATCCCCTGGGAGTTTCAAACTGGGCGTTCAGAAAGGCCCGTTGTTGTGTACCAGATTACCAATAGTCATGCCCAAAACATATTTTCCAATTTTTTACTCCTAGATTCATCTGTGCTAGTGCCACATCCACTTGTAGTATATTGACAGTGATGTCTTTCTAGGAAACCACTCACTCTATCCTTTACCAAAATTCTAGGACATTCTCCTAAATTTTGACTCATCCTTATACTAATCTTTAGAGACATCCCTAGAAATATCCTTAGAGATATACATAGAGATATCACTAAAGTTTTGTCATCCTAGTTTCCAATAGTTAATTAAATGTTTTATTTTATACCAACTATAGCAACCCAGGCTCAACATACATGGATATTATATCATTTTATAAGAATATTTAGTATATTACAAAAATACATGCCCAATGACCATAATAGTTTAGTGTCTTTTGAAACATGGAAAAAATATTCTATCATGTTGAAAGAACTCCAACATATACCATAAGGATCTCCACATTTAGTACCACTACCTATAACAGTTCTTCATAACCTTGGGAAAGGAAACATAAGAAACGGGTTTAGTCAAATGCTCAGTAAGGGTAAATAAGGGAGATATGTAAGCATAATTATATGTATAAGGGTATAAGAAATGATAATGAAAATAAATGATCATAATATGCATATAAAATATCATAAAAATGAATCATTACATAAATAATTGCAGTTCAAAAGACATGAATCAAAAGAAAATAAAGGACATAATCCATGAAAGCATAACATTGTAATAAACCATGGAATTGTTGAAGATAAATAAGAATATAATATGATTTATATACTAGCTAATGCATCATGGCCAAGACCATTATGGAAATATGGGTTCACTCCCCATACCATCTTGGTAGTCATGGTTCACACCGATGGCCATATTATTATCATGAGTTCACTCCTAATACCATATAGTTAGTCATGGTTTACTTCCATGTCCATATTAGTATCACGAGTTCACTCCTCATACCATCATGGTAGTCATGGTTCACTCCCATGGTTATCTTAGTATTAATGGATCATTCAAAAAACCATCTTAGTTTATCTCATGAGATATAAATCTTTACCTAATGCATTAGAGGTATATATAGGTCTCACTTGTATCATAATGAAGTCATACATACATGTAAAACAAGATCATAAATAATCATATAATAACCCATGAAATTAAATGGGTATTATAAATATGTAATCACATAATAACATATGGAAAGAGAAAATTTTCATAATCAATTCATCAGAAACCTAACATGTGAAAAGAATTAGGTTTCAAAATAAAATAACTTTTGAAAGAGAAAATGGGTTCATAAGGACCATGAAATTATGTGTAACAGATTAATAGAAAGAATATGAATGGATCCTTTAGATCATTTCCTAAAATGGCATGACTAACATCAACAGATGTCATCTTAGATGGAAAATAATTATGAAATATCTTTTAAAAATGTTTATTGAAGAAAATATTCTTTCCTATTTGAAAAACAATTAACACATAAAACCATTTGAAAACAATTTTTTGAGAAAATACATTTAAAAATTATAAATAAGACTTGAAATCATTTGAAAACATTTTCCTTGAAAACATAAAAGAATCATTAAAACATTTTTAAAACCTTTTTATTTGAAAAAACATTGAAATCTTATAAATAATTTTTGAAAATGTTTTGAGAACCATTTCATTGAAAATAGTCTCAAAACTTATAAATAATGCTTGAAAACATTTTGAAAAAAAATATTCACTGAAAATACATTGATAAATTCTAAATTGAGCTTGAAAACGTTTTTAAAACTATTTTCCATAAAAATAAATTTTAAAAAAATAATTTATTCTTAAAAAAATTTTTAAAACCATTTTTCTTGAAAACATTTAAAAGAATCCTAAAAACATTTTCAAACAATTTTTCTTGAAAAATTATAAAATAAGGTTGTAAATATGTTAAAAACCATTGTCTTTGAAAATATATTTTAAAAAAATTTCTTAAATACTAACCATTAAACATCAAAATAAATCTACAAAGGATTGATGGTGGATAAATATATACATGTTTTATGAGGTAAAAAGAACATTTCTTTTGCATGGTAAAAAGGATAGAAAATTAACTCATTTGGAAAGTGATAAGAAGATTTATTTAAAAACATTGGTAAAATATGAAAAGGGTAAAAATTAATTTTAATGATCATAGGATATATTAGTATAATATTCTTGGAAACCCTTTTTATAAAACATGGTTTTGATGGGACATTGATTTCTGATCGAAGAGAGGATAATGTCGGGATTTCATAAAAACACATTATTAAGTATATTATGTATCATAGAGTATAAAATGGTACCAATAAATATCATGAATAACCATATAATAAGAAAATTCATGAATATATTGAGAGATGGGTTATAATACTTCATTAAAGTAATCATAAACATAAACAATATTAAAAAGTGATGAGATTGCCTCAATAAACTCTTATAACATGGTAACATAGAATCATACTATCCAATTAAGAAAATAAATTAAATGAAGATTAAAATAAAATAAAAATAATTATATTTATGATATTAAATTTAAAATGGAAATATGTAGACCTCATAAAAAAAGATTTAGGTGCATAATAAAACATTTATCTCAAAGTAAGAAAATTGAGACAAAATTGATTTACCAATTTGGTTACTTTTGAAACCTTTACCCCATGAATGAAATATCATAAAAGGATTTTTAAATAGTAATAAAATTTTGAATATGAATTATTGGATAAAATATTTGGTAATATATACACCACACTAAATGAAAGAGTGGAAAACATAGCTTGTATCTCACAGATATTAAAAGTGAGATGGAATCCTCTTACCTTATTTATTGAATCTCATCGTAATCATTCAAAAATCTTGTATAACATATATAAATTTATGATAAGTCCTGAATAAAACTATATTATTATATATAATACCATATATTTATTTATTATAACTTTATATTACCCACTTATTATCAATTTCATATTAATGTTTCGCTTCAGGTAATATTTTTTTTTCACTTGTGTCATAATTTGTTACATATTTGGTGCTTATAATTATATTATGATTTAAGTATTGTAAAAAATGATATAAATATCATCTATATTCATTATATTTTTATTATAATAATCTATATAATATATATATATGAAATGGAATACACTATTCATGGATATGGCAAGCCTTACGTACACATGAACGTTGCTTCCACTTTTAGTGTCGTATTGAAAGAAAGAATTAAAATGAAATATAAGTGTATTAGTAAATAATTTAATTAAATTAGAATTATAAATTTATATATATCATATAATTTCACTAAACCCATCTTTAATACATTCCATTTAATGTGTAAACAAATCACATCGCTTTGAGGGGGAGATAGTAAGCACTTCCTCAAACGAGATTATCATATTAACACAAAATGGAAAGTAAAAAGGTATGTGTTGAAAAAATGAATAAATAAGCATAATGACATAATAAATAATATATATATATATATATAACATATATAAATAAAGTGTCCACAAAATTTTCCAACATGATATGTGGTAAAGGAAAAATGAATAATCATTATTTTGTGAGGCAATAGTTGGTCATACATAGAAATATTGTGTTCATTACCCCACATATGGAGGTGTGTGTAAGTATAGGTCAATCACTTGTCAGAAAAAAATTGTAGTATATTGATGATACTTGTTTTTTTAGATAATTCTGGAAAAAACAAAGTGTATGGGGTGGAGAAAGAATATAAATCACAGGACTAGAGAGAAGGCGTTACCTCTAAATCGTGTAACTCCTTTTGGTATGTACCAAACAAATTAGTTGGATTCCCTTTTTCCAAAATAAAGTATTATAGGAGGAAATTATGATTTCTTGGAAGTTTATTAGTTAGGTACTAGCATAAACTAAGGTGTCTGAGAGGTGTAAGGAAGTGGGAGTGGTGGTTTCCTTTTATAGGGAAGGAAATGGACTCACATGGAATTTTTTAAAACAAGTTTGGTGTACACATGTTCTTACCTAAAAAATCATAAAAAAACATAAATTAATAATTAAAGTTTTATGGACAAATAATGTCCTTATAATGGATTTTGGACAAGTTTCTAGGTTATTTGGGTCCCTAATATTATGGTTTAGTCTATAATTATTCTTAATTTGGCCTTAATCAATGTGATTAATTTTAATCACTTTTACTAATATTTTCCCTAAAAAATTATGATGATATTATTAGAATCTAAATATTATAATTATTAAAATTTTTTAGGTTGGTTTTTTGAAAGTAAATTTATATAAGTGGAAGTTGTAAGATTAATGCTAATCCTGCTAAGGGGGTGAAGTTACTGGTTTTTAATGTTGAAAGAAGTTCAAAAATTTATCAAGATTTAACATTCAATTTAAAAGTGAAACTCATTATAATGAATTAAATTGTATTAATATATGATATATTTATCTAATTTAACCTCAAAAATTTATAATATAATTTAATATTAATAATTAATTAAACAAAAATATAGGTTTTAACTATAAAGTAATATTTTTCAATATTCATCCAAAATGATGTTACTTATAAAACTCACAAAAATTCACCATAGGATAATTTTTACATAATGAATTAAAAATATAAATTTACTTTATGAAAATAAATTTCTAAATGTTTATAAAATTAATTTTATAATTTTTCACAGAAGGACATTAAAATCAGTTCATTTGGGAAAATAGTATATTTAAACATAAAGGGACTTTACCTAAAAATCAAATCTTTCTTTACAAATAATTTTTATTTATATAAAACCAGTATAAAAATATTTTAAAAGTAATTATTATTATTCATATTACTATGTTTTAACGTATATGTTAACTAGCTTGTTTAAATAATTATGACAATAAAATAATGTCTGGTAGAAACTAGGTACTTTGTGTAACATACACCAAATCAATGTTCCATATAAATGGAATGTTTGATATATTTCATTTCATGTAAAAAATAAAAAATTAACTTATTTGGGTAAAATATATTTGGGACCATAATAATATTTATTTTCATATTTAATTGTTTTTAATATTCATTTATAATTAACTGGTAACCTATGAATTTATATTATATTGCGTACAAAACATATTTTCATAAATTAGTTAATACTCTTCATAAACTCAAATTTAATTTCAAGGATTTATTTAATTATATTAAATAATCATATTATAATAATATATTATTGTTCAGTAAACCTCGGTCTCGTGTCTTATTCAAGTCATTGAGAAAAGTCATTGTTGCATAAAACATAAGCTAACCGTTGTGTTCCATGTAGAGAAATCCAAGGCTTATGTTGCATGTAGTGCACAATTAACTTGGTGTTTCATATAATGAAATCCAAACATAGTGCTTTAATATAAAATAATCTATCTTCTTTGTTGTATGAAATGAAAAGTATCAAAAAGGATAAATTAACAAGAAAAAAATAATTTACAAAATCTCGAGGAGTTATAATCACGCCTTGAAAACTCAAGTAGGGTATAATGTTAATGGCACACAGTTCATCTGAAAACATTCAACCCACCTATGTAAATTGTGCAGCTTGGGTAGGTGAGGAGAAGTGACCCACATGTGCTGCACATGGTTTTCCCAACATGTGTTCCTAGCCCACATATTTTGATCCAATTAGGTAGTGTATGTGCACTGTTTATTATATGGTTGGTGTACAGTTGGCCAAACCGTGTGAGGAATAAATTTGGGGTGTAATTCTCATACAACAGAGCCACATAGTTGGCACATGGATTGGCCAACCGATTGTCCAAAACCTATACCCCAATATTGGTGCTGAAATTGCAATTTTTCCCTTAACGAATGTAAAACATATTTCCTCCTTCTTCACTCCCATTTATAGTGGAAAAGGTCCTCCTCCCATCTCATGTGAGGCTCCTACAATTCATAACCTATGTTTTTTCTTTTCTCCATCATTCTAAAATGGAATCAAGAACCATCAATTCCTAAGGATTCCTTGATGTATTCTACATGTTTCTATTAATTTTTTCTTTGTATATATCTCATTAAGAATATATCATGGTGCAAGATAATTCAAAATATTTTCAGGTTGTTCATTTATTTCTACAATTTCTTTGGAATTGGACCAAACAAAAGACTAAGATTAAAATTATGTGTTGTTCATTGCATAGGGTTGGTGTTCTAGCTAATTTATTAATGTTTCATATCAGTTTATATGGTGTTATGTTTTATTACTTGATGGAATCCCATCAAAATAATTCTATTTTTGTCAAATAAAATAAACTGAATCTTTTACCATATTCAGTATGAACTGATCCTTGTTTTGTTTAGAACCCTTGACGATGTGTTTCACCCTTAACAAATGTCATAGATTAATTAATTGAATTACAATAGATTTTTGGACGTGGGTTTGGACATAAGTTTAATGTTTTCACATCATGCCATTTTTGAACTCTTAAAATGATATTTTTGACTCTTATAACCACACTTTTCTGTGGAAGAGTGTATGTGATGAGTGATTGGCTAATCATAATGTGTACCCATGTGAGAATGATACTTTAGGTGTTAGTGTTATAAATATGTTTCCACATATAATATTGATAATAAAATAACATTAATAACAAAAATATATTTATTTTCTCCAAAAACAGGAGGGATACAATGCCAGGGAGGAGAAGCAACACACATATCCTTCTCCAACCTCAGGATTCTAGGGTTTCAACCACACACAGAGTTTATACCTCACACCTACATGGCCTCGGTAGAATGAGCGCCCTCAAAACACCTCTCCCACTTCCCACTGTCAAACCAGTGCATGTAGTGGTCAAAATAAAATTCCCTCTACTACTGCCCTATGAAGCATTGAAATTAGAAGAAAAAAGATCTCTGAGGAGGAAGGTGATACATAGGCTCACTTCACCCTCATAATACTACGGAAGAGCTAGGGAACTATACTCATAAGACCCCCATACACAAACTCTAGTGGAGGATCATTTCTTTTATGTAAGGTCAGGGCATCACATGACTGATCTCGCAAATACTAGTTTCACTGCATATCCCTTCCTTATAAAAATAATTTTAATACCATGTGGACTTCATAATACAACAAATATAATTCTATGTTATCACCTAAAAAATTAGTAAAACATGTAAGAAATTACATATCATGATCCCACCTATAACCAAAAGGAGATTAAATTTCCTTATACCGGATAATGTGAAGAACTATGGACAATGACTTGGTGTCCAATTAGGATCCGATCCAAAATAATTTATCTGATAAACTTTAAAATATGAGCATGAAATAATATTCCTGGTTCAATACACCATGCCAATAAAATATAATTCTACACCCTACACATGACATATTATTGTGTGCATAAATAGCTCCATGTTGCGCTTGATATCGCCAAGTGAAGAAAATAAATATTCGAAGTGCATGAACGAGACTCTTTCACTCAAACCCCCTTACGGGATCGCATGAGGATTTGGATATGTGAGGACCTTATGAAAATCATTGGTCACACAACACATTCAAGTGGATTTGGTTATGCCTCATCCTTGTGATATATTTCCACACATTCCTTACACCCTTGGGTATGTGACATTAACATGAAAACACCCTTGGTCATGCTATGACATCATATAGCCATGGACATGAAACATATCATTGGAGATGAAAAGTGATCAAACTTGATAATGTATTAATTCCTTCATGACGTCTATTAATTAACATACGGTGTATCATAGGTATGTAGAGAAACCTTCCCTAAAAACTTATGCATGTTGTCACAAGATCCATTACTGATCATGTGATGTTCCATAAGAAAATAGGACGAATGACCAAGACAAGGTGAACACGCCATTGAATGATCTAATATTGATCTAGGTATGCACTCACAAACAACCAAATAGGATCCCCCAGGACATGTGGTTTGTCATTCGAATGTTCCTGACAAACCACTTGAAAACACGTCCAGAATAAAGAAGGATGATATTCAGAGGTAGAGATCCCCAATGGTCATGAAGCTAATGTGTCATATCATTATTAGAATAATAAAATCACTTGGTGACATCTATAAAAACTATAAATATCTTATAAACTATTTAGGATAAAATAAAAGAGATAATGGGGAGGATATGAGAGGTGTTCACGGTCAGTAATGGACACACAATATACTCTCTGAGTGATCTTTGAGACACTAAAAAACCTCAGTGACATGTCCACCTCATATAGATACATCCCTTTGGCTTGTCATTCCCACTACATGGAAGTCCTAAAGTATGTCCAGGCATCCCCTTTGGCACTCTAAGGACAAACGGATAGAACTCTAAAATAAATGCTTGCACAAACTCCATATGACCCATATTGGTCAAGTGATACATCACTGAAAAATCGAGAGAAAAAACCCTGAGACTCCTCATGAAAACTTTCTTAATCCTTGAAATTTGTAAAATAAAACAAAGGAGATGGGAAGGAAGGACGATAGAGGTGTTCATAGTCATTGAAGGAAATGCAACACACCCCTGGCGACCCACGAGACACCGTGAGACCTCAGAAACATGTCTTCCTCGTCTCACAAAAGACATTTGGCTTGTCAAACTCCCCACATATAAATCCTTAGATATTTCCATTCAACTCTTCATCTCACTATGTAATAAAAAATATTTTTTTCAAATGAAATTCTCACACATCCCCATATGACCCATACTGGTCATGCGATCCATCACGAAAAAATAGATGAAAGGTCCTCGACAACACATATGCAATCCTTCATGAGTCCAAATAATTTTTAAATAAAATGAATTGGATAAAAAGAGAGGAGGCCTAAGGTAGTAACTATCACTTGATGATATTTGACACACCCAACTCACCCACAGCATGGTCCCATGGGACCCCTATTTAATCCATCCTTATCTTGTGATAACCAAAGAAATTCCACCCATGTTCTCACGAATGTATTGCAACAGGAATTTCGATCTTGTGAAGGCCATTCAACATGACAACATGGAAGTACATCGATACATTTCCATGATCAAACAAGACCCCATTAATTGGAAATAATAAAATGAAGGGCGCATTGATGGAAGAGACTCACTATCACTATAAATCGAGAAACACACTCGAAGCGGTCCATGAGATAGACTCATGAAGCCACGTGGCACCAGGTCCCTTCCCTGACTCCCGCCTGGACTTGCGATAGATATGATGAAAAAGGTGATGGAGAATAGGGGTGGATATACCTATAAATTCCCCAATCCAACATGATGAAAGAGTGGGATTTTGAGACATTGTATTCTTGTACTCTATATGATTAGACTCTTTGTTTATTTCTCAGAATGACCAATCATAAAACTATAAAATTTACATCATGTAATACATTGGTGGATAGATGGATAAATCTTATTCCATACATAAAGTTCTTTGTGTGATCCTTCTTATATCACACAAAGGACTTTTGGAAAGACTTATGATGAACATATTACATGTCTTATAAATCACATGAGACTCAATGAAAATGGTACTTAATAAACCAAAGACCCTCACAATGAAAAGGTTAGAACCAAGAATAAAAGTGGAAGAATTAAACAAAATACATGATCCCTAGACCTCGTGCGCTCCGCGTGAGTCACCCAAAGAAATTAAACAACAATATGACATGTCACCTAGATCTCATGACATTCCTCCTCCAAGACATACAAGACACGCGAAATACTCTAGGCATGTCAGAGTGAGTCACATTGTTTTCCCCTCAAACAGTACTTTGATCTCACAAAACCCTCTTTGTCTATCACTCGATACTTGTGATGTCATTCAGGCACACTGCATGACTCATATAATGATGCCTACTCATCTTATATGAGTCTTGAGAAAGCATATAGACATGATAACCAAGCTCATGTGACACCCTATGTGCATGTGATATGGGACTCATGATTCCCTCCACACATTTCAGTTAGGTCTCATGATGTATTCTAGAGGTGTCAAGAATGATATGTGATACCCCTCAGACTATTCCCCAAGGACTCTAACAAACCCCTCCACATGTGTCAAGACAGGTCGTGTGATGGCTTCCAGGACATGCCAACTTGGTCATAGGATGTCCTAAAGACATGAATGCAATGTTAATAGGGAATCATGAGACATTATATCATTGAATTTCCTCTGTTTGTATGCCCCAAATATAGTGAATCCTTAGTGTGTAAGCCCTGATAAAAAGGGAAGTATGACGAATCTGATTCCTGCCATATCTAGGATACAAAGGCTACCTCTCAATGAGGATATAGCCCAATATCAATAATCCAAGGAAATACTTGAATCTATGTCCCTTATTCAAAGAAATGACATTGATTACATGTTATCCATTTTTTCCCACAACAATCATGGCTTATGTGGGCTCAAGGAATTGAAAAACTCATAACATATTCACTACAAACACTCTAAATGGTACTAGGAAACCTTAGTTTTTAAGTTCCAACCTAAAATAAATTATGATAACAATGATTCCTACCATAAAAAAGATTCATAAGATGCATACTTATGGACTGATCTCAGTTAAACACACCTTTCCATGTATTTATTTTCATGACTATGATATCTCATCCAGGGGAACTCAATCAGTCTTGGGAGATGACCACCCTAACTCATCCATCAGTGGAATGAGAAATACAAAAATCTGTAATTACTCTGATTCCTACCATTACTAGGATACATTATACATCTCTATATGACCTGATTACCATAATAAATAATCTCAAGGTAGTTCCAGTGCATAAACACTTCATCGTTAGCAATTAAATGATCATTTTTTATTCCTTGTTTCTCACACTGAGAATAGATCACATGAGCTTTGGGATTCATGATAATCATATCATTTACACTAGGTGTCTGTATAATTACATGTGAAACTATAAGAACTAAAATACGATGATTCTCATTATACGTGGGATATGTAGGACACCCCCTTAGGGTTTGAGCTCAAATATTTGGTGTCTCAATACCTGAACATATGTCCTCATCGAATGAAATTAAACTACATGGGAAGAAAAAACTACATGGGTTTTGATTTATATAATAATTAGGATATGTAGGAAACCTCATAATGGCTCAATCCCCTCCCTGAAATATTAACCATCTCCTTACAAGAATTCACAATCTAAACCACTAGGATATACTATTTTCGTATATAAGCAACTTCCTATTCCTGAAAAAAGATGAAGAATCTCAGATACATAAAGATAGATTCAGAAAAGATATCCCAGTCTATAATGACCCAAGATTAACATACATGGATATTACATCATTTTTATTAATATTTAGTAAATTACAATAATACATGCTCGAGGACCATAATAGTTTAATGTCTTTGGAAACATGGAAAAAAATATTGTATCCTCTTGAAGGATATTCATCATATCCCATAAAAATATCCACCTTTATAACTTCTACCTAAAACCTTTCTTCATGACCTAGGGAATGGAAAGATAAAAAGGGTTGTGCTCAAATTATTAGTATGTTTAAACAAGGGAGATGTTTAAGAAAAATCATGAGCATAAGGGTATGAGAACCTGATCATGAAAATATAAGATCATACCCAGCATATCAAAGATCATTTACATGGATCATGGAATAAATAATGTTATTCCATAAGACATGAATCATATGGAAATAAAGAGCATAGACCAAGAAAGCATATCATTGGAATAAAACATGGAATTGTGGTAGACTCTTAAGCATATAATATGATTTCCATCATAGGCAAGACATCAGTTCCAATACCATCTTGGAAGTATTAGTTCACTCCCCTACCATATTGGAAGTCATAGTTCACTCCCATGGCCATCTTAGTAGCATTATTTCACTGGTCATACCATCTTGGTAGTCATGATTCACCCATATGACCATCTTAGTAGTAATGGTCCATTCCCAAGACCATCTTAGTCGATGTCATGAGATATAAATCTTTATGCATTGCATTAGAGAGAGATATAGGTCCCACCTATCTCTTAATGAAACCATACATTCATTTGAAAAAATATCATAAATAAACATATCATAAATCATGACATAAAATAGGTATTATAAAAATGAAATCATATCATAACCCTAAGAAAATATATAGGTTTAATAATCATTTCATTAAAATAATAACTTGGGAAAAGAAGGGAGTTTCTTAAATATAATGCTGTAAAAACATTAACCATTAAGATAAATAATATGCATGGTATTCTTTAACTATAACAAAATATATTATCGTAGATGGGGATGGATTTTGAATGTTCACTTGGAACATGAAAATAAATTTATAAAATATAAAAAAATTTAAAAACCCTTTTCCTTGAAAACTCTTTGAAAACATATAAAGGAATCATGAAATATCATTTAAAATAGTTATTGAAGAAAATCTCATTTCATCATTTAATGCATTTTGTTTTCTTAAATACCGTGAAATTTTAAAAGAAAACATTTTATTTGAAAATAACCTTGTAAGATTGTAGGGGGATCTTCAAAGAAACAATTCTTCATTAAAGTGTAATAATCTATTCATTCAATATAATTTAATAAAATCTTCTCATACTTTTTATAGAAAATTCAAAACGTACATCATTTGAAAAATTAATGAAAGATTCCTTTTAAACCATGTTGTAAATGGGAAAAAATGGTAAAAATTCCTTTAATAACACATAAGAGAATAATAAAAACATTTATGAAAAATATATAGAATATATGGACATGGAAGATAAATATTACCCAACAGATACTTAAAACAAAACAATCCCAAATATGGAATAGATTGTGAAATTGACACTCATCACATTATAATCAATAGAATAGTATGTACTATGTAAAAATAAAAATTTATAAAATATATAAATATCATAATAATTTTTATAAGACTCATAAAATATATTAATGGGTAGTATATACACGATTTAGAAGAAACAATTTGTGTATGAGGCATGTGTCTCACATAAATAAAGGTGAGACAAAAATCCCCTTACCTTTTTACTTGACTCTCTTCGTACTCAAACAAGATTCTAGTATAATAAATATAAGTTCATACTAAATATTTTATAGAAGAATATTATTTTATCTAATAACAAATATTGTATTATTATGACTTTATTTTACCCATCTTTTAATGATCCTATGTTAAGGTTTCACTTTAGGCAATATTCTCTTTATTCTTCGCATGTGTCTTATTCTCTTATATCGTTGGTCCTTATACTTATATCATTATTCCAGAATTTAAATCATGATGTAAATATAATTTATATATATAAGATTT
The DNA here is from genome assembly GCA_963277665.1 of Viscum album. Classification (NCBI taxonomy): domain Eukaryota; kingdom Viridiplantae; phylum Streptophyta; class Magnoliopsida; order Santalales; family Viscaceae; genus Viscum; species Viscum album. Next base: position 473,472,578 of record OY728156.1, on the reverse strand, counting down.
ATATTATAATAATTTATATCATAATGTAGTATAAAATGGAATACACTATTCATGGAGACGTTAAGTCATAAGTACGTATGAACACTTTTTCTGTTTTAATTCTCATATTGAAAGAAAGTATGTAAATGAAAAATGTATATATATATATATATATATATATTTAATTATTATTGTAGAGTTATTATATCATATGTATAAAAAAATTTCACTAAGACCATCCTAAATACATTCCATGTAGTGTGTTAATGAATCAGATCACTTTAAGCGGGTGGTAGTCTACAGTTTCTCAAATGAGATTACCGTATTAACACAAAATGGAAATTAAAAAAGGAATGTGACATAAAAAGGAATAAAAAATCATAAATACCTAATAAATATTATATATAATATATATATATATAGTGTGTCCATTACATAGGCCACCGTAATGGGTATTAAAGGAAAAATAAACAATCATCGTTTTGTGAGGCATTAGTTCTCATTACACAGAAATAGTATGTTCGATATCCATTAGATGCAGGTGTGTTTAATTTTAGGCTGAAATTTGGAATAAAAACATCATATTATAATGTGAATATTGTTTTCTTCATAAAATAATGGAATAAAGATAGTGTAGTGGTGGCGAAGGAAAATAATGTAAAGGAGTTCGAGATAAGACATTACCTCTTAATTAGGTAACTCCGTTTGGTCTATGCCAAAAGGCTTCCATGAGTTCCCTTATGAAAAAGGGAAGGATTATATAAAGAAGGAATAGAAGTAGGTATAAGAAATGGGCATGTTTTTTCTCATCCAAAATGATTTAGATGTGTGAATAAAAGATAAGGAGATGTTCCATTTTATAAGAGGGGGTGGGGTACTTTAGGAAATTCCAAAATAGATAATTTATACAAAATTTATTTTTGATTTCAAATAGCTACAATGTGAGTTATTTAGAATTTTATATGAGTATGATTCTAAATCCACTCAAACAATTAATTTTACCCAGTTTAGGTCACAAAATTAACCATATCTTTTTGCTTTAACCCTTAGTTAAACAATTTAACACTTTGTGGGGAACTTGTATTTTTTACACTATAGGGTTAATATGTTTACAATAAAATTAAAAAAACCCTGAATTGAATCATTTATGAAATGTTTAACATTATCAGAGTTAGTTAGATGAACAAATATATTTTTATGAATTTTTTAACAATTAATAAATTATTGTAAATTTAAAAATCTCATTTATGTCAATTTTAAAACTATTTATTACTTAATATTTCATTAAATACCATAAAATTTATTACTTTGAAAAAAAACATTAATTCATACCTAAAATTTCATATTCATCCAAAAAATTCATTTATGGCATCGAATAAGTCATATGATATTTGTTTTAATATTATTAATATCATTATTTTGATTCTTCTTTTAATAAATCTGTTAATCATTAAACATTTTCTCACAATTAAATTAAATTATTTAATATATAATAATTTAAAATAAATTATCATGATGTATTTAAATTTAGTATTTTTATAATTAATATTTCCATTCAATATTTTCTTATATATATCCCTATATTATAAATTATATACTTATTAAAATTCGAATATGACATTTTTAACTCTTCTTTCAGTAAAATATAATAAATGTCATAATCCAATGATAGTGGCTTAAAAAGGATCAATTTATTTTTACCTAAGGTTGATTTGGGTCGAAAAACACATATCCAATGAAATTAGTACAAGTGTTAGGGTAATGTTATATTGTTATAATATTATTTTTACCATTAATTACTCAATTAACCTTTAACTGTGGTAAATAAAATTCTAAAGTTACTATTGACCAAAAAAATATTTTGATCATATTAGACATAATTTTTCATACATATTGTATCCATGTATGTATGTTTTTTGAAATTTAATTCACATTTGTGGTAAAATTTTGTTTAATTCTAATTTCATAAATGTGGCTAGAAGGCGGGTAAAAGAGATGTTCGAAAGTTAACTATTTTATTATCTAATTCTATTATAAAAATGATTAAAATGAACTAAATTGGATTATTATATGTATTATTTATCTATCGTTACTTTAAAATCAATTTAAAGTCAAATAATTAATTATGTGAAAAAGCTGGTTTTAAACTATAATGTAGTATTTTTCTCTATTCATCAAAAATTGAATCTTTTCAGAAAAGTACCAAAAAATTAACCTAAGATAATTTTGATAATACTATATTTAAAATGATTTTTATTTATCAAAATCAATTTTTATGGGTGTCTAATATTAATTTTATTATTTTTCATGAATAAATAGTTCATTTGAGAATATAGAAGTTTAAAACATATAATGACTTTACCAAAAATTATATTTTTAATTATGAAAACCATTATAAATAATATATAAAAATTATTTATTTCTATTCGTATTATATTTTTAATATCTAGTTTATAACTATATTATTGAAATAATTATAATTTTAATGTGTTGTTGCGTGTAACGCAAGCCATGTTAGTGTTCCGTGTAGTAGAAGCTTCCCTTGGTGTTGTGTATAACATAATACAAAACACAGAGTCATTATATAATAATAAAAATATTTATTCAGGGCTATATGATGTGAAAATATCAAAGTGTTAAATTAATTTAAAAAATTAAATTTCACCAAAAATCTAGGTGTTTCATTCTACACCCCTTAAAATGAATTTCACCTCATAATTTCATCTGGATTATCAAAGGATTAATACTTGAATGTATATTTCTTATAAACACACATCATAAAAATTAATTCTAAATACTCTTTTAAAAAAATGTGAAAAATATTTGTTACCCAAATTAAATCGTCACTATGTCTCTACATAGAAGAACATAGGTGAAGATTTGGGCACGTGGAAAAGAGTAAATAGAGATTGATAAATAATACTAATCACAAGAAAGTGGTTTATCCATAGAATATTAGAAATCACAAAACCATAAACTAAATAAATTTGAAAGAGCTCATTGATACAATAAAAATGATGATAACAAGACAACCTCTTACATCATGGACCCTTTTCCTAATATTGGAAATTTTCTATGGGAAGATATACTTAATTTAATTTATCATAACTTCACCCTTTGTTGTTCCATGATTAATTTCCACTTCATCTCTTATTCCATGAAATGAAGTTAAAATTTTCATTCTTGAAGAGTGAGAAAATCATAAGAAGAATTATAGGCCATTCTATCTATCTTCATGAGAATGGTTAGCATAAGTTATAAAATATGTATAAGTGTACCTATGGTGAGATAATAATTTAACATCGCAAACCAATATGAGGTTTAACATAAACTTTCCATTAAATGATAACCTTACAATCCAAATGAAAACCGAACTAAATCAGCTTAACAATTATCTCTCGTATATCAAAATACAATTCTTGGGTTTCACATTCCAAAAATATGAACACCTTCATAATGTATTCTCTTGAGTCACGGTAATAACCTGAATTATGATATATCCTTATTGAAAACATAAATTTCTAATTATTTAAAATATTGTTGAATATATTCCTTAAGACCCATAAATTTGTACACTTCATCCATGATAGTATAACCATCATGAAAATAAATCCATTATTAGTTTTGAAAGAACTATTGTCATCTAATTTACTTATTGATATCCAAAATATCATTATCCAAATATCATTATCTCAACATCATGTACATATTAATTGTTATCCATACCTTAATCACGTGTTTTCAAAAAAAATTCACCTTATTACCTAAATCACATTTCATGGTTATTAGTATCATTCAACATATTCTATTAAATACATAAGTAAAATCTATAGTGGACCAATCCATAGAAGTTTCATTATTCCTTAACAACATAAAATTACTTTTATAACATTATTCATGAATTCCAAAACATAAAAACTCAATCATTCTGTCACTTCTTCATCATACACCACACCTCCAATAGTGGTCACATGAAATTTCCCTTTCTACCCCGACTGAAGAGGTTGTAGATAAAAATCATTATCACCAGACCATGGGTATGGTAACTGGTTAACATAAAGTGCATTTTTATTTCACTTATACCACTAAAGTGGGGGAGGTGTATTCTATGAAGCTTTCTCTCCATTCACATTGTTAACTAACTTATTCCCATAACTTCAAAACTCAAATTTTTAATTCCTATCATTTCCTCAATTAAAACTTTTAGTAGACTCCTAAATACAATTTTTTCCATGTACCCTTCCACACTATGATGATAAATAATATATACAATTCTTTTCTACATAGTTTTTTGAGTATCATTTGAATTGTATTCTTATTCTTCTATCATAATGATGATATATATGGGTTACATCAATATTTTCTTTTTGAAGAAGAATATGAGGAAGTTATATATTGAAATATATGTTTGTGATCTCATATTAATCCATGGATTTAATACTATATTTTTTCCCTTGTATTCATGATGATGTTTGACCATTGTTTATCTTTACATTCCAAGTGATATGTTCCCAACTTAACATGTTCTCATTATGAACAGTTAGGAATAAAAAATATATTTTCAATGGTATAGATCCATTTATCATAAACTAGTGGATCCGTCATTCCACTATAATTGGGTGGACGTCACCTTAATAAGGATTCATGAGAACATCATTCCCTCCTTTGGTTATTTGGAAGACTAGCAGAATTCCTAGCTTGATAATGTTTTTCAGTGATAAAAACAAGATTCTATATTCTTTCTCATATAAAATTTGCCTATTCATAAGGAAAATCATTATATTACCCATCACATATAGCATTAATTTGGTTACATTGGGTTTTATACATTGACTAAAACCAAATGCATAGAGTAAGAAATAGCTATCAAAATGAGGAACCACATAATCATGAAAAGTCACTTATAGTATTTATAACTTATGAATCCTTTCGTAATATATGACACCTAATGATCATACTAGGGTATTCATAGTAAACTAATATTTAATTCCTTTATAATGGTTCATTATGAGTTTGTGAATTCCCAAATCATGTCCCCAAGGATTTTCAAACTAGGTGTGCAGAAAGGCCCATTGTCATGTACTAGGTTACAATCAAGTCATTCCTGGAACACATTGTCAGATATGTTACTCCTAGGTATATATATACCAGATCCACATCCACTTGTCGTATCAAGGCATAGATATGATTCTTGGAAACCACTTACTCTATCATTTACCAAAAATTTTATACATTTTCTTAAACATTTAGTCATCTTTAGACTTATCCATAGGGATATCCCAAGACATATCCTTATAAATATATATTGAGATTTCACTAATGTTTTCTCATCCTAGTTTCCAAATGTTGATTAAAACATTCCTTTGATTCCAACTTTAGAGACCTAAGCTTAACATACATGGATATTACATCATTTTAGATGAATGTTAAGTATATTAAAATAATACATGCCCGAGGACCATAATAGTTTAGTCTCTTTGGAATCATGGAAACAAAATATTATATCCAAGTGATAGATCTTAAACATATCCCATTAATATCTCCACCTTTAATACTTATAACTTATAACATTCATCCCAGCCTTGGAAAATGAAACATACAAAAAATGTTGAGCTCAAATGCTAAGTAAGGGTGAACAAGGGAGATATGTCTGCATAATCAAGAGCGTAAGGGTATGATAACATGATCATGAAAATAGTAGAGAATTACCTACATATCAAATATAATATACATGAATCATGAAAAAAATAATGGCACTTTATAAGACATTAATCATAAGTAAATAAAGAACATAGTCCAAGAAAGCATAATATAGGAATAAAATATGGAATTGTGGTAGAGAAATAAGCATACAATATGATTACCAAAGTACCCAATGCATTACTTCCAATACCATATTGGTAGTATTGTTTCACTAACCATACCATATTGTTATTCATGGTTCACCCCCATAGCCATATTAATAGTAGGAGTTCACTCCTCATACCATCTTGGTTTTCATGGTTTACTCCCATTACCATCTTATTAGTCAAGGTTCATTACCAAGACCATCTTAGTTGATATCATGAGATATAAATATTTACCCAATTCATCAAAGGGAGATATAGGCCCCACCCATATCTTAATGAAGTAAGACATACATGTTCTACAATATATTAAAAAACATATCATAACACATGACATGAAATGAGTATTATAAACATGAAATCATATCATAACCTGTGGAAAATATACATGTTTCATAATAATTTTATAAAAATAATAACACTTAAAAGAAGAAAGTTTCCCAAAAATCCATCTATAAAACCATAAACCTTTTAGGGAAATAATGCTAATTGTATTCTAGAACTATAACAAAATATTTTATCATAGATGGGGAAGGATTCAGAATGATCACTTGGAACATAAAAATAAATTTTTAAAAAATAAAACATTTTCAAAACATTTTTTTTGAAACCACTTTGAAAAAATATAAAAGGATTATGAAAAATAATTAAAAATAGTTCATGAGAAAAATATCCTTTCTTCATTGAAATAATTTTATTTTATTAAAATACCATGAAATTTTAAAAGAAGAATTTGTATTTGAAAATAATCGTTTAAGATTGTTGGGGAAGCTTCACGGTTATAAGGCTTCCTAGAAGTGTAAAAACATTTCATGCCGTATAAGTTAAAAAATATTTTTTTTTCATAATTTGGACTAAAAATTCAAAAAGTTTTTCATTTGAAAAATTAAAGGAAGATTCCTTTCAAACCATATAGTAAAAAGTAAACAAATGGGAAAAAATGACTTTAAACATCAATAGGAGAATAGTAAAAAAAATTATGAAAACTATTTTAGAAAACATGTACATGGATGATAAATATTATCTAATGTAGAATAAAAAAAACAAACCCAAATATGGAATAGATTCTAAAATCAACACTCATCACTTTATAATCAATAGAATCGTATGTACCATGATAAAAAAATTAAAAGATTATGTATATTTCAGAATAATTTGGATAAGATGAATAAAAAACATTCATGGGAAGTGTATACACCACATAGAATAAACAATAAGTGTATGAGCCACGTGTCTCATAGAAATAAAGGTGATACAAAAATCCCATTACCTTGTGTCTTGACCCTCTTCTAACTCCGACAAGATTACTATATAATAAATATAATTTGATTACAAATATTTAATATTAGAATATTCTTTCATCAATTACCACATATGGTTTTATTATGTCATTATATTTTTCTCTTGTTAATGATCATATGTTAAGGTTTCACTTTGGGTAATATTCACTTTGTTCTTTTCATGTGTCTTAGTTTGTTATATCATTGGTTCTCATACTTATATCATGAATCCATAATTTAAATAATAATATAAATATCATGTATATATACTATATATATTTTATAACAATATATAGAATACAAGAGTAGAAAATGGGATACACCATTCGTGTAGACGGTAAGTCATACATATACATTAATGTTGTTTCCATTTTAATTGACATATTGATAGAAGGTTTATAAACGAAAAATATGTGTATATGTATTTATATATATATATGTAATTATTCTAGTTGTAGTATTATGTCATATATATCATATATGTTCATTGAACCCATCCTTAATACATTACATGTAATGTGTGAACGAATCACATCACTTTCGGGGGGTGGTAGTCCATACTTCCTCAAACAAGATTATCGTATTGACAAAAAATGGAAAGTACAAAAGGTATAAATTATTAAAATGGATAAAAAAACTTAAAAACATAATAAATATTATATTTAAAATATATATATATAGTTTCCATCACAACGGGTACCATGATTAGTTGTAATGGAAAAATGAACAATCATCATTTCATGAGGCAGTAGTTCGCAGTACAATGAAATAGAATGTTTGATATCCATTAGATGGAGGTGTGTGTAAGTGTAGGTTGAAAACTTATTATAAAAAAATAATATTATATTTCAGATACTGTTGTTTTAATAATATAAATAACATATAGAGTGTATTGGGTGCATAAGTAAAATAAAGGAAAGGAGTTTAAGAGAAGATGTTACATCTTAATCGGGTAACTCCTTTTGGTTTGTGAAAAAAGGCCTAATTGAGATTCTTTAGGCCCAAGATAAGTATTCTAGGAGTAAGGGAGGGAATTTTTGAGAATAAATAGGCAGGTTTTGTCCAATACAAAAGGATTTATATGTTTTAATACAATAGGATAGGTTTCCTTTTATAAATAAGGGGATGGGTACATTTGGAAACACCAAAACTGTTAATTTATTAGATCTTCAATTTAAAAAAGATGAAAAGTGATTTATTTATAATTTAAGATAATTATAGGTCAAAATTAACTAAACTAATGAATTTTAGACAAGTTAAGGTAACAAAAATAACCATATCTTTTGGATTTAACCCTAAAACAATTTAGCTCTTACTATAACAACTTGTCTTTTTATACAGTATATGGTTAATATATTTGCAATAAAATTAAAAAAGAACCCCTATTTGGTCATTTGTGACATCTCTAACGTTATACTAGTTATTTGGATGAAATAAATATTTTTATGAATTTTTGATCACTTAATAAAATATTATTTATTTTAAAATAACTTTTATGTCTATTTCGACACTATTTATTACATGAAATTTTATATAATAATAAAAACAGGATTACTTAAAAAACATTAACTCATCTCTAAAATTTCATAATAAACCAAAAAATTCTTTTATTGAATTAAATATCTCAAATTATATTCATTTTAAAATTTAGAATATCATTAATTTCATTATTCCTTCAATAAATCTATTACTACATCATCGTTGTATCACAAATAAATTCAATTATTTAATATATAAAAATTTAAAATAAATTATCATGATGTAGATAAATTCCCAAATTTTGTAATGAATATTTATAATTGAATTTTTACATTTCATAACAATACATTAAAAATTATTTATTTATTAAAATTTTTATATGACATTTCGTACTCCTCTTTAAATAAAATATAATAAATGTCATATTCCAGAGAAAGTGGTTTAAAAAGGATCGTATTTTATACCTAAGGTTTATTTGGGTCAAAAAACACTTATCCAATGAAATTCGGATATGTTTTAGGGTAATTTTATATTATTATAATATTATTTTTACCATTAATTACCCTATTAAGCATTAATCATTGTAAGTAAAATTCAAAAGTTCCAATTCACTAAAAATTAATTTGATCCTATTAAGACACATTTTTCTTAATGATTACAAACATATTTGTCTGTTTTTAGTAATATAATTCACATAAGTTGTAAAATTACATGTAATGTTAATCCCATACATGTGGCTAGTAGGCTGGTAAAAGAGACGTTGAAAAGCTAACTAAGTTTTTTATATCTAATTATATTATAAAAATAATTCCAATGTACCAAATTGGATTAATATATGTATTATTTATCTATTTTGACTTTAAAATATATTCAATGTAAAATAAATATTAAAATGAAAAAGGCGTTTTTTAACTATATTACAGAATTTTCACTATTCATCAAAAATTTATTTTTTTTAAAAATAGTAAAAATTTACCCTAATATAATTTTGATAATAAGAATTAAAAAATAATATATATTTTATCAAAATAAATTTATATATGTGTCTAAAATTAATTTTATTATCTTTCATGAAAAAGAGTTCATTTGAGAATATATTATTATTAAACATATAAAGACATTATCGAAAATTATATTTTTTATTATCAAAAACCATTATAAATAATATGTAAAAATTAGTTATTTCTATTCATATTACATTTTTAACAGCTTAGTAATTACTATCTTATTTAAATAATTATAGTAGTAATGTGTTTCGCATAAACTTGGTGTTGTGTGTAACGCAAGCCAATTCAGTGTTGTGTGTAGTGAATGATTCCCTTGGTTTTACATATAACATAATCCAAAACAGAATACAATTATATAATAAAAAATATATATTTAGTTTTTTTATGTGAAAATATCCAAATATTAAATAAAATTGAAAAAAATTCACCAAACCTCAAGGTGGTACACAGTCTTTTGCATATAAAAGAAAATTAGCCTATAATTGTTTCATTAGGTAACCGACGCCATATTGGGATTTGTAAGAGATTAACCAGTATGTCTTAAATTTATAAGAGAGTCCTTGAGTAGGTGATAATCCACCACCCCCCCTCAAATTGTGTGATGAGCCTAACCTCCCATCATATCCACCAATGCGAGTCTTTAGGAGTCAACGGGCCAGAAAAACAAGATGATAGCTGACCGTTGGAAAGTAAGTCTGCACCCAGTAATAGATGATAGAACCTTTGGGAGCTTCTAGGGAAGATAAGATAGCTGGAAATCATAATGTGTGCAGTTGAGTAAGGCCTTAAAATACCTCTCAATCAAACCATCAAGTGGAACCCATCCCTTGTCAGCATTGAAACTCAACGAAACAAAAATTGTGAAATTGACATAAAGTTGTCCAATAATAAATGCATGGGTTATAGTCCGTCGATCCATGTTGCTTGTTCCAAATATAAAAAAAACACTAATAGTCTTGATGTTAATCTATTAGAAAACATTGTTTTGAAAACCATATATACAGACAAATCAATAAGGATATGATAAACTAGGATTCTTGTAAGTCTATCCTCACGTTGACAAGTCCACATTAGCAGAATAGTTGAAAAGGGAATACATGAAAATTGTGTTAACCTTTCATACCTGATTGAGGATTTTAATGCTTATGATATAGCACTGATTGGTATTATTATTCCTTGTTGTCTTCATGATTGTAGATACTGCTCTCATCGAAAGACTCCCAACCTAAGGAAATTTCTTCATCATCCAAAATTCTCTCCGACAACTCATCTTCCACTACAACCCCTACAAGTTATAAAGAAATATATCATGATCTATATATCCAATGGTAGGTGTAAGATACAATGTTCTAAGAGTAAAAACAATATGATACATTCCAAAACATAGAAGTTTCCAATGAGATGGTCCAAGTACAGCAGCTGGCGAATTTGAATCACCCGAAAAAGGATGCTTCTAAGCTAGTTGCCCTTGGTTTTTGACCAACTGCTTTAGGAGCTTATCCCCAAAGTGTGACAACTATCACCTTCCATATCTGATGAACGTGGACCAAGAGACCAAATAAGGCTCCCATTCAATTTAGATGCAACTAAAAAGGGAACCTGTTAACCTCTGTCACCAACACTATACCACTGGTACCAATCATTTTCTTTCTGGGGGTACTATCTGACACAAAGACACCTCCGATGACCATGAACGAGCTATATGGAAGAATCATCAGTAGAGGAAGGCATTGGATATCTAATAGAGGGCTCATATACCCACTCTTACTACCAATACCTACCAGAATACTTTGGTAGGAACTACCAATTAGGCTAATATCCCACTTAGATTGGAACTATTCCTTAGACATATTCCCATGGTAAAGATAATAGAGTCTCACACTCCCACCCTAGTGCACAAATCCCATCAACATACTGTGATGGAAGGAGGAAAGTTGTGGGCACATGTTATCGATTCAATCAATGAGATATGTCAACAGATAATTGAGATAGAGAATGTCAAAGCTTATATCACTGTACACACTTTTTTTAAAATGACAATACATTTTAGAAATAGCTAAATAACTCTTCAAGAATATTCCAGCACTGTTCAAGATAAAGGGGAAGGCTCGTACTTCTATCCATACAACTAGGAAAAATCAACCTGCCGATGATCAAGAACATGTGGTTGTACCAAATAAAGTTTCTATCTTTCCTCCCACCTTGGATGATTATCAATATATTCTGATAATGGGTGAGGAATTAGATCAAGATCATACTCCCATTCCAACTGTGGCTCACCAGGTGAGAGCATCACAGGCCTCGGGACATGGGAACATGCTTGTAAAAAAAGTCTATGGGTATACTCTACAGTCCTAAGATCATGCTCATACCCCCAGTCTAGGAAAAATCAACATGACAATCGTCAAGAACTTGTGGTTTTACTGAAGAAAGTGCATATCCTTTTTCCCACCTAGGAGGATTATCAGCACTTTCTGATAAAGGGTGAGGCATCAAACCATGATCATACTCCCATTACAAATGGGGCTCACAAAGTGAGAGAATCAAATGCCTCAGGACATGGAAACATTCCTGTAAAAAATGTCTGGGGTATACTCTAATGTCTTTGGATTAGACTCATACCGCCATTCTGGGAGGGGCTCACCACATGTGAGGAGAACAATCCTTCGGACATGATCATATTATTGTAAAAAAATTCTAGCGACATACACCAAAGGCCTAGGGTCGAGAATAATTCCCTATTCTGGATGAGGCTATCCAAGTGATAATGGCATAATCCAAAGAAAATTTTCACATTCCTGTTAGTAAATCTACCTAGAATACTCCATCATATCATGGAATCAAGATTCGTATTCGTACTTCTGCCTATGAATGACTGTTCTAACATAATTGCAAGGAAATAAAAGAGTACGCTCATATTACGTATCCAATTTTGGAGGTCTCTCAACATATTCCAATAGATAATGTCCTCACATTCCTGTTCCAATTAGGGATCACCAGGTGAGAGCGGAACACGCCTCAGGGTAGGTGGATATTTCTTCCAAGAAAGACCATCAGCATATCTCGATGGCTCAATATTGGGCTCATACTCTTGTATTGACTGAGGCTCGACAAGTGAGAATGGAACATGCCTCATGATAGGCTCATATCCCAGTCGATAATGAGATAGATTTTGGGAATATTGCAATAGTTTCTCATTAATGTGTTCATACTCTTGCATCACAAGGTTGTAATACCCAGGTTCTGAAAACCATTACACCATAGGCCCATATCCTTGAAAAATCACCAAAGGTGGGTAATAATATTCCGACCATGACGTAGAACATGGTTCATATTCCTAATATACTCAATTCCAGTTTCCTTGGGTCGATTTAAGACAAATTATCAACACCACAAGGGTTAGTTGACTCTTCTATCAAATCAAAAGTAGAATACATTCATTACCATGATAGTCCTCCTCGCGGTAGTGTGGAGATAGATCAAAAGGACTCAACTCCTGATATCCACAATATCCTACCACCCCACTATGATATCTCCCATTGCAAGGAAATCCTAAATTTGATCATAAATCGCGGTATAGAGAGGTTAATTAAACCTTGGCACCTTCATATTGAGAGGTGATCAAAACTCCAAGGTCAATCGTATATGGTTCCCCATAAACATCCAACAATACTCCACTCCCATCAGTAGAAAACCATTATAGCCATCTTCTATAGTCTGACCAGATGGAGGTGTGTAAGTCTAATGAGGAGGAGGAAAACATTGAAATATGGAGAGATTTATCCAGAAACAACCACACTATCTTGTTCTGGACCCTCTCTACTTCCGTCTACGAGATTACAAATGTGCTAGAGAAATATTTCATTCCATACCTATGGAAAATATATAGGAAACTCATCAGAAACTGAAGGAATGATATCTCCCTTAACCAGGACATGAGTTTCACCTTTATACAATCAATATTCCTTTTTCCAGCTTGTCTTAGATTCTATCTCCATGGCCCAGAATCTGAACCCAGAAAATCCCAACACAAATTTGTAGCATGCTTTCCGCCATTGAGTCCTGATGCTTCAGTAGCTAATCTCTAATTCCATGTCAACCATCCATATTCAAGGATGGGGATAGTATGGATTGTTACACTTCACCACTCCTCTAGAATCAAAGAACCCTTTATATATGAAATCCTGTAATGTTATAGTTTTCAGTGAAATCAAGGGACCAGGTAATGCTCAAGCTAGTTAGTCACCACAGTAGAATTCCCCCACTTCTATGATTCCCAGAAACCATTTATAGAGAGATTGGATATCCAAAAAGACTACAAAAAGGACCCCTCAGGACAATAATTGTACATTCCAAAAATTAAAATTGACGTTATGATCATCCAGGAAACTTGCAGGAAGGAATAATTCTCACAATGGTCTCCAAGGATGCCCAAATCTCATGTGATGAGAACTGTTCTACATTACCCAAATTGTAGTAGTAGCTACCACAGCTACCATCCAAGAGAAAACTTGTCCCCCAGTATAGGATAATATCTAACACCACCTCCACCACTAAGGTCATCAATCCCTGAGATGATTCTGAACAAACCCTTTTTTGATGCAGGTGAACACCAGCCCACTTGGTCGGGGGAATTTATATCATAATCACCATCCCCAGGATCATTGTCTCTTGAGAGGACCCTGGAGACATCAATAGTGATTCCAAGTCACCCCAACCCACTTGAATTGTGGCATTTATATCTTAATGTTAGTCTTAAGAATCATAAAGTCCCAAATTGGAGTATTTGGATCCTAATAAATCAGACCAATCAGTGCTAATGGTGTTCCCAAACAACCCCCAACCCATAGGACGACAGAATTTTCTTCATCTTCATCACCAGATTGGGAATAATTATTCTCCAAGTTGGGAGGAAGAAAAAAATGTTTGGTATCCCACCTATTCCTCCCACCATAAGAAAAACATCTGTAGGTTGGGGCTCACTCGTAATTCACATTCATAAAATATCTTAGAGTCACTATTCAAATGCTGGGATGGGAGGATCATACAATAAAGGTAATCAAACCCCAACTGGATTGTACGCTAAAACGGTCCAACAAGGATAATGGTTCGAATAATGATGTAGACAAAAGCAGTTCAGAATTAGCTTGTTGTGTAGGGAGTAATGGAACAACCACCACTCATCGATATTTCTATGTGAATGTTGTCAATTTCAACATGATAGATATTGATCAAGTTGAAAACATAGAGGAAATCATCAAAAAACATGTAACCAAAGAAGACGTTGACGTGGATGCAACAAACGAGGTTTTTTATACCTAAAACCATAGAAGGCTTCAAAATTTGGAAACTCCAAACAACATGTTGCCACCTCATTAGTGGAATACTAGAAAAAAAGGAAAATACGTGACTACATCCCAATCTCCATCCATAGAGGAATAATTGCTACAATATGTGAGTGAAGTATATGCTCTCTAGAAACTCTATGAGGAGTTAATCATGGGAAATATTCTGGCTTGGTATCATCTCCATCCATAAAAAAATATTCTTCTTCCTATAGCCAATCCCCCAGTAAGAGTGGTATTTGAGAAGTAAATTGGAGCATGATCTAGACACCCAGTCTACATAAATGGGGAATCTGAAAATGATCGTAAATTCCATCCAAGGAAAATGTCTTCATCTCTAGGTAAATCATTCAGTCATAGGACATATTTAGGATCAATGGTAGATGAAATAGGGACCACCTCATTAGGCCCCACTTTCTCTCTATGGATGGGAGGTGGCTCAGATAGCAGTTCCCCCATAGTTACTTACAACCATTGAATCCTTGGATACTCCAATAGAAGCCATGTAAGTCTAGCGTGTACCTTTTTAGGCTAAAAGGAATCCATATCCTGAATTTATGGATGTTTCTCCACCTCCACTCAACCCTTCGAAACCCCACATTTTCTACCTTTGATTTTTCAAGGACCCTGAACAACATCTCACAAACATCGTATCCTGATGGGGGTCGATAATGGGACCTGAAGATCAACTGGAGGAAACCAAGTTGAGGTGTTTTGTATAGACACTGACAAGGCTAGCCTTTTTTAGTATAGTAGCATGCCAATAGGATCTGTCATAGGATGTGAATAACATAATTGTCAGTTCCTTTATTAGTTCAGTTCAACACTGTGGAAGACAATGACCATTGACCTAACGAACTACCAGTAGTGTGAGAACAACAGGGTGTCTTATTTCATAGTATTGTGATGTGTTTTAACAAACTGTCTCCAAATTCCCCTATTGAAAGAGAAACTATTGGAACTATCTGTTGAAAATCTCAGGGATGAGTTGCAAAAACCCCTAATCCCTACGAAATATCTTGGTGGGTTCTTTGATTTTTCTGAAGTAGTGAAACATCTTAAAGTGGCTATTTAGTGAACTCGATCCAAGTCTCAACTCATACTATCATCACAAGGGAAGAATCCAGGTGGAAATAATCCACAACTATCACTCTCAAGCCAGCAGTAGTGCCAATTAAATCACCTAGGAAAACTTCGAATAGCCCAACACCTCTTGTCGAGTAGCGGCCAACACAGAATCTCCCTTAGCCTAAAGCACAAATAAATCTGGGTCTCCCTAGATTTGAGGAACATATAAAAAATTTATACTCCTTCTAAAATGAAAAAAATATGAGGTTATTTCTTGGAATCCATGTATAAAAACCTCATCACACTCCCACATCCCAGGAGTCCTGATGAAGTCAATCTCACTGATTGTCCCAACTAACACCCCTTCCATAGAGGGCTGGGTCACAATATCCAGAATTTATTTATCTTCAAATATATACTTCAATGCATTTTCTAATCAATATAGGTTATGTTATAAAATTACCTAGAGTATGTGGATTTCCTAACCATCTCTTGGTCAGAATAAGAGGATGGTTGGTAGAATGTTCATGCCAGGAAAGAACAAATATTTGATAACTAGATGAAACTGAAAATAGCTGATCAAGATCTTTCCACTCTAAAGGAATAGTTTCATAAACTCTTGATAGCCTCACCCCCTAAAAGAGAGACATTATATGTACCTCCCATGGGTGGGCATGACCACCAGAAGTAGGAAGATATAGAAGAGGATGAAATATATTATGCTTCAAAGTAAGACCTAACCCCTACAAATTTCTTCCCTACAACAACTCCAACACTATCACCATCCCACCAAATGGAATCCTCATTGGATGAGGAGCTCATTTTTAGTTTTTTCTCCACAATATACTTGAATAATCTCTTATCCGATGATGAGTATTCCAAAAAATATGGTTTCCCTACGTATATTATGGGATTGCATGGCCACATGCATTAGAGATGAGGATATATGGGGAAACACAAAGATGGTTGGACTCAATATTCTGATCATATTCCGATGAAGGATATATATCCAGCTAAGGCCTATGGGAAAGTACTCAAGTAGAATGATAAGAGGAAAAAATGAGTCTGAGAGCCCTCTAATAGTCATCCACACCTGATTATCTTTCATGACCACTTAGTGGGGTTCAATCCGATCAAAATAGGAAATGAGGAAGGTCATATGGACCTACACTACTGTCAGTAGATACTCCTTCAACCTCTAAGCAAGCACTGGGACCACCTCACTCAAATGCTCCAGCTTCATAACTGCATCCCTAGGAGCATCCCCATTTTGGGAAGCAATGATATATAGAAAAAAATTACAATTTTATAAAATAGATATTTCTAGTCCCTATTAAGCTCCCAATCCTTGATATGCTTTGTTTGAGAAAACAACTGAGAGAGACACTCATTGAATCCCTCTAAATCCCATAAGAATATGAGATAGAATTCAATGCAAATGAGGTCTATCGACTGGATACGATGTTTTTAGGATGTCATGATGTGATCTCATTCACTGATCAAGATTAGAAAGAGTCCATCCAATGAAAAATCAAGATCTTAAACATTTCAAGAAGACATAAAAACGTCAATTCCCAATGGGTGATAATTGAAAATGGATGTGGGATAAATCTCATCCCAATTTGAACCCTATAACGTTTGGTGTATAGAGAAGAGGTATTATCCCCTAAAAATATGACCAATCAAGGATATTATAAGAGTAAGAAAATAACCCTCAGGAAGATCAAACTCAAGGCCTAGTACATCGAACTCACATCTAATACTAGTTTCATGGATATCCAGAAAGACACCCCATATAATACCTTCCTTAAAAGGCCCTGATTGCATAGCCACTTAAAAGTACCATCAACATTCCATTAATGTATAAAGTAACCCATCAATGGAAATGTCAAAATACAACATGGTGACGGTGCTAACTTCAATAATTATCGAGGAACACATGTTGATGAATATTTCTACAAGCAGTGAGTCAAGAAACCAATCACAGAGGGTGATATACCAGTTGCACCTCCCAATGTCTTAGGGAATACCCCTATGAATCTCTATATCATGAACAATTATGAGTATGTGATCTCCATAAACATGGTCAATTTAGTAGATCTAATCCCAGATGCCCAATACTTACTTATCCTCGGCAACAACAACCAACTCCAGCATCTCCCTACAATGAATCAGACAGTAAGGGTTGATGATGTCTTTTATAATATCATCCTTTACCATGATATTGTAATCGAGGATACCATACTACCATCTTCACCTGAATATTTCTCCACAAACTCAGAAATGGATAAAGTGTATCTGAGGTACTCCCCTTCATATTTTGAGGAACGTGTATCAACCATTATATATGAGATCATATAGATAAATATTGGAATAAAAGAGGACTCAGGACCTAATTCGATTATTTCCACCATGTTCCTTCAATATCAAGAGATTTAAATTGTATTTATATAGAAGCACCAATATGAATTCTTTGGGAACTATACAGAAATTCTTGGACTGAATCCATATGTTTCTACACGCCATCTCAAACTGCCTGATGAGCATAGAAGCTTCAAGAAGGTTTCCCGGACAATGCACTCCTGTCATTCCACCTATGTAGAAAAGTAATTCAACAAATTGATCAAATACAACTTCTTAAGAGAAGTATAATACCCATGGTGGATTTCCAAGACCATCCTCTTCAAGAAACAGAACAAGAAGATTACGATATACAATGACTTCTTGACCTTAACCGACATTTCCCAAAATAGAACTCCCCATTTCCGATCACCGAACTATTGATCGATGAATCTTCTGGGTTCTAATACATTTACATTATGGATGGGTACTCATAGTATAATCCGAACAAGATGGCCCCATAGGATGAAGAGGACATTGCCTTTGGAGTGCCTCAAGTGATCTCCAACAATTCTTCATGCCCTCTCGATTAAATAATGCCAGCGCCATATATCATCACATCATGTATAACATATTTAACCCATCAATGGGATGGATAACTGAGTGTTTTGTTGACAACATTTTCATAAAATATCTGTAGTGGGGGAATCACTTCACGGATCTCTAAACAATATTTGACAAGCTATGAAAACACAATAAAAGTATGAGTCCACTGATGTGCACTTTCAGGGTAACATCAGATAAATTCCACATCTTTTTGGTATGACACTATAGCATTGAGGTAGAACCATATAAGATGAGTTCTATTATATAAATTCCACCCCCATAAATCTATAATAACATAGGGGAATCCATGGGAAACTTGCCTATATTGGGTGATTCAAATCCAACCTAGCCGATAAAGCATTCCATTTCACTCGGCTAAGGATTAGGGGAGTCGACTACCAATGGGATGATGATTTACAAAAATCCATTGAAATTATCAAAAAATAAAGGATGAAACCACTGGTTCTGATGCCTATGGTTGAAAGAAGGCCACTCGTCATAGATGTGGCCTCCATGGAATGCTCATTTGTGCCCTCTTCATGCAGAAAAATGAAGTAGGAAGTGAGAATAGTTTATACTACCTTAACCAGACGATAATAGGTACTGAGACATGGTGTTTTGATGTCGAAAAGAACTACCTTTCACACATCTTTAGTGTGTAAAATCCAAGGCACTACTTGAAGCACCAAAAAGTCCATATAGTCTTTCGTATTGAACCACACAAGTACATCCTTGGTCTCCCTACGTTAACCAAGCTCTTGGATCGATGGCTCTTCATTCTGTAGAAATATGACATTCATGTTATATCTCATAAGTTAGTGAAAGGAAAAGCCGTGGATGATTTCCTTTTAGCACATCCTACATCATATAATACACCAGAAGACACTGAGCTCCCTAATGAAGAGGTATTATCTTCCCATGACACTCCCCTTACATGGGAGATGTACATTGATGGTACCTCATAGAGTCCTATTGGCACAAGAACAGAAAACCCATAGCTCAATCGAGTTGGTCTAGGGACTGAATTTTTCTTTCCTAACAAATCAATTTTCCTTACACTTTATCACTATCTGAAGGCTTAATAAGTAATAAGGCCAAATACCAAGACTTCATCACTAGATCATAACTAGTCGTAAAGATCAACATAGCCCACCTGAATATCAAAGGGGACCCATAGATTGTAATAAAACAGACCAAGGACCAATATTCCATAGAAAATGTGGAAATGGATATTCTCATAGGCTATGTTAGATGAATTATGGAAGATTTCTCATTTGATCCCACACTGCATTATGTCCTCCGATCACAGAATGATCACATCGATGCGTTGGATAATGTAGTTGCGGTCATGGTTGACCCTGATCAGGAGGAAACAACCATCTATATGACACATAACATAACGGTATCATCAATCATATTATGTTATATGGAATAGATCAATTAGGTAAACACCAACCCAGATAATGATGAACCGATAACCACCCCTGAAAGGGTGAATCCTATAATTAGTTATCATCAAAACGAGAATATCTTAATAGATTGACCCGAAAGGGAACATATTATCCACCGGGTGTCTGACATCACTTTGTAGGATGGTCCAAACAAGAAAAAATCTCTCTAAAAACATGGATTTGATAGAATTTTCCTTAGGTTTGTAGAGTAAGGATAAGTTATCATTATCCAAGAAAAAGTCCATGGAGGTTCCTATGGCACCCATCAATTTGGAACCAGGCTCTCCCAGCAAATCATGAGGTTGAGATACTACTGGAAAGCCATGATACATGAATATGAGTAATTAATCAAGAAATACAATGTGTTCCAGGTCCATGAAGACATCATCCATCTACCTCTAAAATTTCTCCATACCACTAAATATTCCTGTCCATTTTTTATTTGGGGGATGGATATTGTGGGGCCATATCCACCATCCACAACTAAATAGTTTACATAAATCCTTACTAATAAAGATTTATTTTTGAAATTGGATGAGGAAATACCCCTCAATGAATTTGGAATGAATAATATCAACAACTTCATGAAGATGCATATCATCATCAGGTTTGGAGTCCCTCACACAATATTGATGGAACATGACACCAACTTCTATTCTAAGGATCTTACCAATAATT
Source organism: Viscum album (assembly GCA_963277665.1). NCBI lineage: Eukaryota > Viridiplantae > Streptophyta > Magnoliopsida > Santalales > Viscaceae > Viscum > Viscum album. The sequence goes on along the minus strand of OY728156.1, from coordinate 473,451,499 downwards.
CCCTAGACTACAAAATCATGTCCAATCACTCATCTCACTATCATGTAGGTACAAATGGAAAAATATAATTCTACAAGAATACACTCTGAATTATACTCTAGAAGATGGTGGATAAGGATAAGAAGTCTTGTATGAACAAATTACCCCATGCTTTATGGGCCTACCATCACAACTAGAAAAGTGGGCTATTGCCACAGCTCAAAACCCTGACAATAGGGCCCAAAACCATGATTCTAGGCTATGGCCATGGTTTTTCCCAACCATGGGTGCTATCGTCATGGTAGTAGATTATGACCTATGACCAATGTTTTAACTGTGGTAATAGGTGGCATATTGCCATGATTTTGAAAATAGTGACAATATGTGTCTCCATTGTCAACCATGGTAGTAAACCTATGTCCATGGTTTTAACCATGGGAATAGGTGTCCTATTTCTATAGTTTTAACCATGACTATAGCCCTATAAAACTGTGGAAATAGCTTAAAAGTAATGCCTGCCTAGCCGGATTTATCCCACCACCTTTTATTCATGTTTCAATGCCCTAAGCACTACACCACCAAGGATTTTTCTATTTATATATTTATGTAATATGTTATATATATTATTCAAAATTATGGGAATATCCTAAAAACTCTGAAATAGTTCTTCCCCCCATTTTTTGGTGGGAAATTTTTTCTCCTGCTCTAGGGCGGGAGTCTTATAGCCACGATTTTCAAAATTGTGGCTATATCCATTAAAAAAAGAATATAGCCATAGTTTTGAAAACCGTGGCTATAGGCCACATAACCATGCATATAGTTGTGGGCTACAACCATAGTTTTTAATACCATGTCTATGGACCATGAAAAAAAGACCAATAGCAATAGTTTTAAAACTTCGGCTATAGGTATGTGGTCATAGCCTGTTTTTATAATAGTATGTATCACCATAAATAATGCTACATAAGAAATGTCATACTCATTGGTGTATGGTACCGAGGGAGGGTTTCCAATAGAGGCACAACTTCCCTCACTCCAAATTTCCATTTTAGGGAAAACCACAGATGATGGACAATATGAAAGGCTGCTGGATGAGTTAGAACGAATAGATGAGAAGAGGTTGCATACATTGCACAATCTAGAAAGTCCTCTGAACCGGACAGTATGAGCCTTCAATTTAAAAGATCAACTATGTTCATTACTCTAAGGAGAAATAGTGTTGGCTCTTAAAACCCCAATGATACCATAAATGAAGCCCCTGAAACTCGATAACAAGTGCAAAGGACCTTACATAATACATAAGTTCTATCATAATAGAGCATACTTATTGGACATAATGGATGGGAATCATGTCACAACACCCACCAATACATGATTTTTTAATAAATAAATAGTATAACCACTAGAAATAGGGAATCCATGTCGGTGTATGTCCCATAATTCATCAGAAGTGCCTGATGTTAAACTATACAATTTCATCTCGAACACATGATGGTAAAATGTATGGAGTTTATCCTTACCACATGATTTAAAAGTACACAGATTCCTAAGATCAGTGTACGGATTGATTCTGGTCATCATAGGATATTTATTGACACCCGAACCTATATTTTTGGGTCCAGCCATATGATTTTTTTTCTTTTCATGTTGAGTGATCCAGTGTCCTTAATGTACGATATTAAACTGCATGGACCCAAAACTTACCCCTTCATGATGGGTGGCCCAATGTACTCACCAAATGACATAAAACTACAGGGATCTGTGATATTTATCACAATTCACACTGAGTCACATACATCCTTTCCACTTGATGTTAAACTGCATTGTTCTTTCAGAACTATCTAAGGCTTGATTCTCATTTCCCATGAGAAATGTTGTGATTCCTCGATCATTATCTTGGTCCAGCCACTACATGATGCAAAATACCCTTATCTTATATTGAGCCATTATCTCTCCTTGTTTCTCACACCGAGCATGGCTAATGTGGGATTATTAATTTCGACAAAGGAATCCCCATATGAAAAATACGTATCGACCTCAATTGTCTCTAGTCCTCACCATAAGATTCTAAAAAACACAATTATCTAGAAATATGTGTGGTTTGATTCTCAGTCTCATGAGATATGTAGTGACCCCCAATATCCATCTCTGGGCATAACCACAAAATATCTATTTTTTCAATTCAGCCTGCCTTCATCCTCACCACAAGATAGTAAACTACATGGAACATCCAGAACTATGTGGGGTTTGATTCTCATCCTCTTGAGATATATAGTGATTCCCAGACATCCCCATTTGGGATGAACTACAATGTTCCAATCAATTCATGATGGCTTATCTCTATCCTAGATGCATGACATTCAATAGAATGGAACATACGAACCTACATGTGACTTCATTATCATCATCATGAGATAAGTAATGATGACTAGATCTCCAATCCTAGGACTATCTACAACTGTCAATGGAAATAATGACCACCTACTCTTATGGGTCAAAACTGTGTAGAGTATTTCTCGTTCTAGAACTACGCGTGGTTTGATTCTTATCCACATGAGATATATAGCAATGACTAGTCTCCATCCTTGGTACCAACCACAACAGTACAACTTTTTACATTGGTCCACGCCGTTCCTTACAGAATGAAGTTGAACTGTATGGAAGTACGTCCTTACCGAATGATGTTAAACTATATGGAAGTATTCCCTTACCACATGATGTTAAAATGCATCAAAGTACGTCTTTACTACATGATGTTAAACTACATAGAAGTAAGTCCTTACTATATGATGTTAAATTGCATGTAATTAAATCCTTTTCATATGATGATAAACTGCACAAAAAAATTCATTACCACGTGATGCTAAACATCATAGAAAAAAATCAATACATTAGGGAAATAAACTGTGCAGACCATATCCTATTTTTCATCCATCATCAAAGGGATAGAATAGACTTACCTCAGTTAACCAATCTATGGGGTAACTTCATTGTCTTTCCAGAACACCTCGAATCCATATACCTTACTTCATGTATTGTTAGTATCATGCCAACATAGTCTTCCATAGACCTTGGAAATGATATATAACTCTAGAGACTTTTTCCATGACTATACATACATGCCAATGGCTCCAACATATGCACATATGGCTGTCAACAATATTTGACACTATGAAAAAGGAAGTTCCAATCCCCATTATCCCTGACACTGTTGCAGTAACATTTAAAAACCCATGCTTTTTTAACTACTCCCAATATGACTGTCCCATTTCATTACACACGACTTGAGGGAACTCGAGATGTGATTTAAAATATTTCCATCCCATGATCTGGAAGGTTTTGGTGTACTCTTGAATTTGGATATCTTGATTAAACTCTAGTGTATCATTATACATATCAATTCCATTTTATTCATGACCTTAAACTCATTGAATTTTGTTCAAATAAGTACAACATTAAAATCTATCACATTACAGTCCAAATAACAAGCCTTAAACTGCAATCAAAAGAGACAAAAAACTTGTATGGTTGAAAATCCTTTAAGGGATACCTAAGAAAAGGTCAAGTATCTGCATGATAAAATCATTATCCATAGACTTTATACACTAATTATGGAATAAATATAAAAGGAATAATTTTCATTGGGTCTACCTTCTTTCCCTAGTAAAATATAAACTATGCTTGCTGGAACCACTAGTTCTGGAAAAAGTTAGAACAACATTTGTCACATCTCATCACAAGGAGAATGTGTTTTCTAGGAAATGATAACACTTTTAGGGTACTCAAACACTCCAGGGATTTAACAATCTCAGCATATCAAACATCATGATTTTGTGTGTCTTGAATCACCATATCCTTCCATGCCCTTTGGAAATTATATCCACCTTTAAGGACCCTTTGCTGGACTATGCATACATTCCCATGGATCCTGCATATATTACTATGGCCATTAACCGAATGTGTCACTATAAAAAAGGACATTACAATTATCATGATCTCCAACACCTCCGAAGAATCACTCAACACCTCAGTGTGTCTGAACTGTTCCCAATATGAAAGCCCCATGCCTTTCCCTGGACTCGAGTGCTCCAGATCATGAATTATAATTCCAAAACCAAACAATCTACGCATATTCTAAATCCTCATTTTTTACATCACCATGATTAACTCCATTTCTGAAGGATAGACTATGACATTTCAACCCATATCTATGGATAGTCCACACTTCATGATTTTAAACCATAAGTCATAGGGCTCAAGCTTCTCATTAAGTGTGAAACTGACAGAGAGTGTGAAAACCCTTCCATTATAGTGTTATTCCCATACCCAGCTTCATTATCTAAACCATTGATTATTCATAAATATTTCATAACCCATGGAATATAGTGGAGATCATATTTTTCTTAGCATTCTTCTGACACATAAGTTCCCAGACCCGCCAACTAAAGTCATCTTATCCTTTCCCGAAAGGATCTTCAATCCGTATGATCCTTAGTAACACCACAATATTACCTAACATTCTAGAATGTCATGGGACATATTTGGAATGTCTAAACCATATAAAATTCATGGACTCAAACATTGAGGTTATTATTTACATCATCCACACTCTAACTACCCAGGTGGGCTTAGTTTCCCTTGTATTCCAAATCCACCAATGTTATATCCATGAATTTTTATAGTCCTTAGAAAGGATATCCAGCTTCAAGGGACCTTTCCTTGACTATTAATATGTTCCCATGGATCCTACATATGCACCTACGACCATCAAACAAATGTTTCCCTCTGAAAAAAGACAATTAGATCCTCATGAGCCTTGGTTACACCATGGTAGAACCCATCACCAGTGATTATTTTTATGATCACCAAGCCTATAGACTTTGAAAGTGATAGAGAACACTCCCCCCAGGACATATCTCCTACCCAAGTGATCCCTATTCAGACTAGGTAATCTAAAGATAGCTGCAATAGATTACCAATACCAAATCTCATGTGAGTGGGCAATCATGAGTATCTCCAAAAGTAAATCTATGAGAATTTCAGTATTCAAGCTCATTCAATATAATGAAAGTGATGGTTATCAATGTTGATTCACATAAAACCGAGACAATGAGATATCATGCACATCATGAATGATAGGGAACTAGGCAACAATATATAAAGTTTAGCAGGTCCATTCAATATTACCACAATGAAGAGGAATCCAACATCATTTAGATATATAAAAAACTGTTATATTTACCTTAGAATCATATTTTTTTCGTTACAAATGAATATTATTCTAAGTGTTGGAATTTTTTGAAACTTATAATCTTGCAGTACACTCTTCGTACATGTGATAATGATATTTGGGGTGTTATTTTCATAAATATGTCTGTCAGCCTACAGAACCGCTAGGGAACTAGACTCATCAGATCCCCATATTCCAACTCAAACTCGTGATTATTGTGCACCGCTTGGGGTGGGAGATACGTGAAGAGCAGAGTCTTTGTGATCTATAAGAAATGTGAACCGAATCATCGCATGTGGATGATTCAATTCACTGACATCCTCAGATCTGAGTAAATAGATGTGATGAATGGTGGAATAGATTTATAAGATATTCCACATTTCTCGAATGGGCGAAGGCCAAAGGAGATTTCATCAATAAATTCTAGAAGGAGATCAATATCTCATGGGTGCTTATAGACCGGAGGATAGGGATTTCATGTCTCTCTCAAAATAGAACATTGAAAACATAGTAAGAGTTTCCAAAGAAGGTTATGTAGGATTATATTCTTGTACTCATGTGAAAACCTAAGCCACCTCGTGATACATACTCATCTCGGGCCACCCCTCCTCCCGCACCATCATCATCATCAAGGGGTGTGGCAGACATCCATAACCCCATGCCTTGTACCTGGGCATTCAGATGTCCCTTTTTACCGATGCTTCAAGACTGAAAATTATAACAATGAGGAGGATCTGGTGGTCTCCATAAGACAAGAACCGTGGGATCTTCAATAAACAAATTCTAGTAGAGGATATTTTATTTTATGCATGGTCGGGGCGTCACATGACTCATCTTGCGAAAAACAGTAGTACCATGTATACGGGTTTTTTATATATGAGTTTTTTTATTGAGAAGGGATAGAGTTAGATATATTTTTATAGAGAAGGGATAAAGATACATATAAGCTAATCATAATTCTCAACATCAAGTTATGATTATTTAATCATAAGTAATTAATATATATACCGTTATATTAAATTTGGTTTGGTAATAATACCATTATCACTATTCCTAAATAGTGAAAAATCAATACATAAAAGTGTCCAGATAAAGTCAATTATTCAAACCCAATTTAAATAATGTAAAATATTGATATAGTATATAACATTTTATTAGTTAATTTTTTTAGGTAATAATGTCTGCACAAATATATTACAGCGTTGAGACAATTTATACGGAGCAAGGATTTAGCTATAGTGTGCCACCTATCAGATGGAAAATCTTCATAGTTGTAAGAAATTGGATGTAGTTCGAAATAAGATTCATAATCAGTTAAAACTGAGAGTCGATCAATCACTTTATTTAATCACATATCGACATCTAAAACATCCTGAACGTTTATGGCACACTGAGTACCCTTTGTTCGATGATAGTGATTGGATGGATGAATCTTCCTTATTTAGAATCTAGTGTGCTAATGGTTTGATGGAGTTGTATTTGGTGATTTCAAATATATATGTGGTGCAACTAACTACTACAGAACCATATTTTTTGAGCTCTGTAGAAGTTAGTCCTTCACATCATTCATTCTCATCACCTCCTTGTAATATGACTCTAGTAAAATAAGAAAATTACAGGTAATATGATCAAAACATGGAAGTAAATGTAGATGAAATCCATTTGTGTGCTAATATAGTGAATGAAAGTTTATCTAAGGAAGAAGAATCTGGGGAGCCATCAAGAGATGATGTGGGTGAGGGTGATGTGGGAAATGAACTTTCTGAGGTTCCATTGAGAGATGTGTGTGAGGGTGATGTGGGAAATGAATCCTCTGAGGTTCCTTTGAGAGACAGTCATCCATGACATCCACCGGTTAGTGGTAATCATCCTTAATTATTGAGTTCCATTGTTAAAGGAATGTCTTGTGAACGACATTTTGATTGGTATTTTATTACACAAGTTTCTGAATTCTCTAGCATTATAGGGAATTGGTTTGAAACAAATGATAAAACCATCTATGTCAGGCATGAGTATGAATGTAAACTGGCCATGAAAATGTGATAAAGTAATACCACATTAGGAGACATTTCACATTTGTGGTTGATGAGTCAAAGAAGACAAAATCTGTCATTCTTTGCGAAAAATATGGTCCAACAAGTAAATTTCGATTAAGGGTGATATTTGATAAGTTTTTTACATATTGGAGGATAACTAATCAAGAAGGGCCACACACTTGTGTGAATCCAAACTTGTCACATGATCACTCTTCCAATGATTCAATGTTTATATCAAATATTATTTTTGAGATGATACAGACATGTTAAGATGTTCCCGTTTCCCTTGTTCATGAAAGAATTCAAAAGTTGTATAACTATAAGATATAATATACCAAAGCATGGAATGAAAAATAGATGGAAATTGTAAAAGTGTAAGGTGATTAGGATGAATCTTATGCTACATTACCACACCTTATTGAATTATTTTCTCACAACAATAATATTGTTTATCATTTGGAAATTGTTGAGTATGTATCCCTCAATCATCAAGTTGATCAAACAAAGGTGAAGTTCAATAGGTTTTTGGCATTCAAGCCATGCATTGCAACATTTACCTATTGTAAACAATTTATTCAGGCCGATGACACTTTACTATATGGAAAGTATATAGGTGTTCTATTCATTGCTGCCATAGAGGATGAAAATCACGCTCCTCTGCCACTTTCTTTTTATATTGTCAAAAAGGAGAATTTTGAATGCTGGAGTTGGTTTTGGTCATCTGTACGTGTTCATGTCACACAAAAGTAGGGTGTGTGTCTGATATCTGATAACCATTGGAAGATTATAGAGGTCATGGATAGTTATGGGATTTCATGGAGTGACCTGAATTATTACCATCATTAATGCATTAGAAATATTGCAAGTAATGTGTATAAACATTTTAGAGATGATTCCATAAAGAAAGAGATCTTCATGTTGGGTATGTTTTTCTAAACATACATTTTTTTACAAAAAATAATCTCCATTTTAATAGGTTATTCTATTATGGTTTCAGCATAAGATCCCCAATAAGAAAAGTTTGATCGATGCCTTGAAGAGATATGAACTGCTAATGAATATTTGTATGAATATATGATGTAGATTTAGAAGGAAAAATGGTCATTAGCATATGATGGTGGGAGAAGATATGATCATATGACCATATGACCACTAATGTAGTGGAGTTCATAAATGGGGTCCTCAAGGATGTGCGCAAACTCCCGATCATAGGGTTAGTGTAGGATACATTTGATAGATGTGTTCACTACTTTGTTGACCGGTCCCAAAAGGCCTATCAGATGATGAAAAATGGAATTCATTTTGCACAACATTTCCAATGTGATATTGATCAGATACTGAATGAGGCTTCAAGATGGACTGTTCTAGCCTTTTATAGGGAATATATGAGCTTTTAGGGAAGATTTTGCTACTATCGGGCCATATGCACAAGTGGTCGAGTGTTTGTAGTGATGTTAGGTAATAGGTATTGTGATTGAAAAAACTTTTAGGCATTTAGATATCGATGTGCACTTGTTATCACAACATGTGCTTCGGTAAATATATATCATGGGACCCATATGTTGACCAGGTGTATCACATGATCACTTTGTATAACTATTATAGTGCAACTTGGATGCCTGTTACTGACTTTCATTCTATCTCATTTCTTGTCGATTATCCGACCAACATCCCTAATATTTCCAAGCTCCGTAATTTGGTTTTGTTTTTATTTATTATTTTATAAATTTCTGTGGTTTTTCAAATTATGGGCTTTATAATACTAGGTTACAACCCCGAGGAGGACCAAAATCATTTCAAATAAAAAATTAAATGGATTGGCCATGACAATGAGGATAGAGAATATGATGAAGTATTTGTCACGTAGAAGGACATACTCATATGACATGTCCCTAAGTTGTTGGACAAGGAACCATATCTTGTCATCCATGATCGAGTCTATGTATTGTATAATTAATATTTATATTTTGTTTTTTAGATGGATGTTTTTGTATTGAATCCTTTTATTTCTGACATTCTCCATTTTTTACATGTTTCCATTTTGGTTTGTCTCATTTTTTGATTCTATAATAATAAATATTGTAATACTAAAACTATTAAGAAAATAAACATAGAATGAAAATGAATATATTATTCTTCCAAATGCAATAAAGACACTAATAAACACACAAAAAATCAAGTATAAATCGAAAATGTTAACACAATCATTTTTCATTTTATTGTTGTGTATTTTTTTTAATAAATGCTTCCATTTTTAATGAATTAACTATAAAAAAGAAACGATGATATAATTTGTGTAGATGACATGTTTTCCATTACTCACATCTCAGAATACTCTTGAATCATGACTGATTTTAGAGGGACGTCTAGTGCCTCTGTTGATTGTACACAGATCTCACCATTTCCATCATACTACACCACCTCCCGCAATCATCCCTCACCTTCGTCACGCTGGATTCTATAGCGTAGAGATGTGCGAATTCACCTTTCTCAATCATCAAAGAATTGATGCGCTTGTAGAGAGATGGATGCCAGAGTCACATATATTCCATTTCAGATCGGGGTAGACAACTACTACCTGGTAGGATGTGGCCATTATGTTGGCCCCCCATCGATGGTGTAGCTCTGACAGGCCGAGTTGGAGCAGATTTGCAGGATCTTGTTCATAGAATACTAGGCATAGAGGTCCCTGATGATGGTAGGACCATCATCGATGGTAGATTACGCATGCCTTGTATAGTCCATCACTTCACATAGTTAGTAGAGGATGCTGATGAGATCATTGTACTGTAATTTGCATGTGCATATATTTTGAGGCTGATCAATGGCACACTTTTTATTGATCCCTCCACTAAATTGGTACATTTGAGGTATTTATCTTTTTTGGAGGATTTGGATGAGGCAGTCTGGTATATCTGGGGGTCTACTTGTCTAGAATATACATACAGGGTGCTATGTAGCACATGTCCCATCGATAAGATGCAGATCATGGGAAGCATGGTTCTTTTACAAATGTGGGTATGAGAGCACATCCCTCGTTTAGATCCGCATGCTTGTGTGCCATTGCCAGTAGATATTGTAGCATAGGATCTGTGTGGAATTTGGTGTGTTATTCCTTATTTATACTATCTAAATTAATTTTTTAACTTTCTATTATGAAATGTGAATATAACAATATTATCTATAGGTGGATTCAGGCACATCAACATTCAGATTCCCCCAGAAAAGACGTCCATGCCAAGAAATATATGTTAGACAGTACTCGACCACACAATGTAAGTGATTATTATTTATATTGTAAAATCTTTATTCTTTATTATACATGTATTCATTTTTCAATTGATTATTTATTTTATCTTTTAGATTTTATAGATTCCATATACAGATGTTATTATCAAGAGTCTTCCACCGTATTGTATGATGATGTTTGCCATCAGCTCTTGTAGGTTTCCATTGATTCATTTTCATATAGTTGAGTGGCATCAAACTGATAGAGTTATGAGGAAGTTCAGATGGTTTAAGCATGTTCTTATCCGTCCCAATCAGTTAGATTCACTACATTCCCTAAAGATGTTAGGGAAGAGAGATTTTTCTTGGAGGAGAACCATGCCAGATATATTGATTTATAGGATAGCCGACATGAGTTCTAATTGCAAGGGGTGAGGACCATATGTTTTCATTTGATGGATCAGATGGATTACACATCTTGGTACTACAGGTCCCCAATTATATTTCTAACATGACATAGAAAAGGCTTTCATGAGCTGGTATACATAGTTCCATCCACAGTTCAATAGAATTGTTATTCATATTACTTAAAAAAGAAATTTTTTTTTGTAGGATTATCATATATTTCATCTACTTCAAATTTTTTATCCAGTAGAGAGCACCATATTTGACCTGACATATTTTCAAGGCCTTGTGACATAGTTTCTCTCTTCGATGAACGAGATTTATCACGACATTCTCTTTGATCCACCACATGCTGAGGAGGCTACATAGCCTGTTGAGCCTCGTATAGATATACCAGGGGGTGAAAACCCTGTTATAGATATTATTGTTCCACTAGAAGAGTATGTTCAGATTGATCAGTCAGATGCTGTTGTTCCACAGGAGGTGGGTGTTCAACAAGATCAGTCATATGTTCCTCTATCTTCTCAGGCTCAGCCACAGGTAGATATAAACGTTGACTGTGTTGACATGGATTTTTTATTACAGACATCCACAGCACAACAGACATATTCTTTCTATGTTGGTGATAGCTCCATCTATCCTCCACTATCTTTATATGTAGGACATGGTACATGCGGTGAGACTGTACATCCACCACCAGTCACACAGGAGGATGTGGAGGTGGATGATGAGGATGATGCACAACGTATTCCAGATCAGAGATAGAGAACTACATGACATGGATGCATCTAGTATACACTTGGCTCTGGGAAAGAGGAGCATCCACACCAGAGGCATTGATTAAGACAGCTTTCGATTTACGATACATTATGTATGTGCATTACTATTATCATTTATAGAGTCCTAATTTTTTAATGAGTGTCTTAATATTACCAAATTATATTCCTAAATTAATAATTTATATTTGGTTTTATTAATAAATCTTTATACTCTGAATGAAAAGATCCGTGAACATTAAGAAATCTTGAAAAATATTATTTATCTCAATGATTTGAATAAAAAAATCATGGAACACAATTCTTTGTTTAAAAAAAATACAATTGCATGAAAAAGAATTTCAATGAATAATGGATAATGGTTAAGAGTAAATGATTATGATCGAAGATAAAAAAACCACAATATGAGATGTATAGAATTAGATGTTCATTTTTCCAATTTTGAAAAAAAAACATATTTAAACTTTATAAAATAACACATGTTCTACTAGTATACAGTTTTCACTGATGTATTTTATTGTTAAAATAACTCCATCATGAGATAAAATTAGAGAAATTATAAAAAATATTCATTTCATATTCATTAAAAATAAGAAACAATCCTTAAGAGGGTTAAGAATGTGTTGGTATATGTATATAAATTAAAATAAAATCTAATTACTCTAGAAATTGGTTGTAATTGAATTTATCAAATTCATAAGAAAAATTTCCCCTAAAAATTGATGATTTTTTTATTTAAGCTTTCTACCAGATGTGTGAATGGGGTTTAAACATATTTTATAAACATCATACAGGATGCCTAAACCCCGTTCACACATCCTAGCAATGGTAAATGCTTGAACGAGGTTCACGCATCCTTTATCAAATCTGGGAAGGATGCGTGAACCCCGTTCATGCATCTCTCCATGCCTAGGATGCATGAATTGGGTTCATGCATCTTAAGACCAATTTTCAAAAATATTCCTAACCCTATCCTTTTTCTATAAAACAACCCATATATAAAAAAATCCCATGTATCCCATCATGCTAAGGGGGTTTTAATACAATGCGGAATTCATATTATCGCTAATATAAGGTTAATGGATCACCCAAACCTCATGGAAAATGAGGAAGCAATAGCATATCACAATCCTGCCTCCACCTAGAAGGATATTAAATTACTACATACATGGTAATGTGATGAACTGTGGAGAATAACTCAGTGTTCGATTATGATCAAGTCCTAAAAAATTTATCTACTATGATGCAATAGAAAAGCATGAAATAATGATCAAGGCTCTAAAAACCACACCATTTTAATGTAATTTCACCCAACAAACATGAAATATACATTTTCACATCTAGAGATCCATGTCTCACTTGATATCTTCATTTGCAGAAAATAAATTTTCTATGTGTGAATGTGAGACTCTATCACTCAAACCCACTTATTGAATTTAATGAGGAATTGGATGTGGGGGACCTTATGAAAACATTTGGTTGCACAACATATTCAAGAAAATTGGTTTATGTGACATTCTTGTGATAACTTTTTGCAATTTCCATAAACCCTTTCTCTTCATCTTTATCCTGAAAACACCCTTGTCCACTCTTTGAAATCATAAAACCCTAGACATGTGACATATCAAAGGTGAAGCAAAGTTACCGTCCATGAAAATGTATTCACACTGTTGTGAGTTCTAACAATGAACACATTGTTTTTTCAGAGTAAATAAGCGAAACTATCCCTGAAAATGTATGCATGTTGTTGTAAGATCTAGTACTCATCATTCAACACACCATAAGAAAATTGGATAATTGAACGAGAAAAGAAAACACACCATTTAAAGGTACCATATTGATACAACGACGCCATCATAGAAAACCAAATGAGTTCCCCCATTACACATGGGTTTTCATTTGAATGATCCCAACAAACCACCTAAAATCCTTTGAAAACATGGTGGGATGATTTTCAGAGGAAGATACCCCCAATGTTCATAAAGCTCACATGATATATCATCATTGGGAAGAATAAAATCCCTTGGTGACATCTAGAAAAATTATCAATACTTCCAAACTGTTGTACGATAAATCTAATGAGATAATGGGGAGAAGGAAAGAGGTGTTGGTTGTCACTAAAGTACATGAGACACACTCCCTGAGTGATCATCGAGAAACCATGAATCCTCGATGACATGTCCACTTCATCTTGAGATAGCCCTTTGTCTTGTCAGCCACACCACATGTATGTCCTCAAGTTTTTTAGGATGCCCCTTCGGTTCTCTAAGGATAGTTGGATAGACCACTCCACTACATTCTTTCACAAACATCATATGAACCATATTTTTCAGGTGAGACATCACTGAATAATTGAGAAAAAAATCCTAGAAACTGCTAATGTGAACATGAATAATTCTTTAAAATTGTAAAATAAAATAAATTAGAAAGAAAGAGAAGTGGTGAGAGGTGTTAATGGTAACTAAAGGGTATGTGATGTGCGCCTATAAACCTTAAAAACTCCACGAGAACTCAGCAACATATTTGTCTTGTCTCATAAAAGCCCATTGGCTTGTCTGCCTCACCACACAGAAGTCCTTGGGCATGTCCAGGCAATCCTTCAGCAAACGAAGGATGAATGAATGGATTTTTCCAATGAAATTCTATTATCTCCTCATATGACCTATATTAGTCACATGACAAATCACCAAAAAATACAATAAATGTGCTTGAAAACACACATGAAATCCTTCATGACTATAATCCATTGTCACATGAACCAAAGGGGATTGAATAGGATTATGTGGAAGGTACTTATGATAGATGATTGGTATGATATGCATCCAGAACACCCACAGAGTGGTTCTACAAGACCCATGGAAAACCTGTCATTCCCTCACAAGACCCTAGGAAAAGTTACACAACATCCCATGGATGTCTTCCAAAATGAATTTGTATCATGCGAGGGCCCTTGGACATGTCAAAATGACAACATGGAAGTGATTTGATGCATCAATGTGATCAAACAAGCTCCCATTAATAAAAAATAATCCGATGAAGGGAGTGTTTATGGAAGAGACTTACGATCATTGAAAATAAGGAAACACACTAACAGATGTCCACAATAGAGACTCATGAAGCCGCGTGGTGCTAGGTCCCTTCGTTGACTCTTTCCTGGACTTGTGATAGATATGCCACACAACGTTCCTTACAACAGGGGTGGAAATTTAGATAAATTCCCACTCCAACATGAAAAAAGGTTTGGACTCTGGGACTCTAGATTCTTGGATTCATGAGGATTCCACTCTCAGTATATTTCCGAGAGCGCCCGATCATGCAACCGACAACTTTCCATCAGGTAATACACCAGTAGACAATCAGAGCAGTCATGTTCCACACATAACGGTGATTTGTGTGATCATTCATAGATCACATGAAGGACTTCTGAAAATACTTGTGAAAAACATACCACATGTCATATATATCACGTGAGAGATGATGGAACTGGTACTAAATAAAACTAAGTCCCTCTTAATGCAAGGGATAAAACCAAGATTAAAATTGAAAAACATAAGAGAATGATATGATCACTGGACCTTGAGCGCTCCGCGTGAGTCACCCAAAGATTCATGTAAACACCATGACAAGTCCAGTAGGTCTAATGAAACTCATTTATCTTTCCATATGAGACATGTGGAATACTCCAATCATGTTAGAGATAATCACATGGTTCCCCCACAAACACCACTTTGATCTCATGAAACCCTATGGGTTGATCACCTAAGACATAAAAAGTTCTTTAGACACACCACCCACTCATATAACATTGTTTTATCATGTAATAAGAGTCTCAAGAAAGCATCTAGACATGATAAACAATCTCTCATAGCACCCTCTAGGGAATTCAGTTGGGAGTCGCGACGCCCTCCAGACATGTAATCAAGGTTTCACAGTGTCTTCAAGAGGTGTCATCCATGAGACAGGACACCCATTGGACTATTACATAATTATTATCGCAACTCCATCCATATATGTCTATCCATGTCATGATAATGATCCCATGACATGCCAACTAGGTCAAACAACGCCATCTAGACAGAAAGTCCATGTCAATAGGGTGTCCTAGGACATGATAGAATTGTCTTTGCTCAATGTGTAAGCCCCAAATATAGGGTACCCTTAGTGTGTAAGCTCTAATATTAAGTGAAATATAAAGACTCTAATTCCTACCATATCCAGGATACATAGGTTACCTATACCTTTGGTTCGATCCTTATATCACTCATCGAGGGAAATCCTAGCATCTAATTCCCTTATTAAAAGCAATTAAATCTATTACTTTATGTCCCTTGTATCCCACAATGGGAATGGATCATGTGGGATTGGGGAATGGAAAAAATCATAACATTTACTATACAAAACCTGAAAATGGAATATGTCAGCCTCTGTGTGTAAGTCCCATCCTAGAATGAATTATGATAACTCTGATTCCTACTATAACTTGGATACACAGAACACCTCTTTAAGGTCGATGCTCTAAGAAACAAACCTCTCAGTTCAGGTCTTTTCATGACTCTAATATTTCATCTAGAGAAACTCAATGAATCCTAAGAGATGACCACCCTAACTCATCCATCAGCATACTGAGAAACCCACCATGCTGCAATGAATCTGATTCCGTCCATAACCAGGATATTTAAACGTCTCTTTAATACATGATTCCTATAATAAATCATCTTAAGGTAGTCTCAGTGCATAAGAACTACATCCTTAGAAAGGAAATAATCATTTTCATCCCTTGTTTCTTAAACTGAGTATAGATGATGTGGGATTAGGGATTCGTTATAATCATATCATTTGTACTATGAGTCTCTATAACGACACAAGAAAACACAAGAACTACAATAACTCTGATTATCACTATTCTAGGGATACATAGGACAACCCCATAGGGTTTGATCTGAAATATTTTGTGTCTCAGTACCCAAATATATATCCTCACTGCATGACATTAAACTTCATGGTACAAAAAAAATACACGGGTTTTGATTCCAACAATAAGAATGATATGATGGATTCCTCATAATGGATAAATACACTCATCAGAATATTAACCACCTCCTTACATGGAAGCATGATCTGAATAACTTGGTTATATGACTTCAGTATATAAGAAACTTCCCATTTCAAAAAAATGATGAATATCCTCAGATACATATAGATGGATTCACTAAAAAGACCCCAATATTTTTCTTATGAATGAGAATTAACCTATAGTAGTTTCGCTACGATAACCGGTCCTGTATCAATATTAGGAAGATATTCAGAAGCATGTCTTAAATCAATAATAGATTCCCATAGTATGTGATAATTACCCCTAAAGGGTATGATGAGCCGGACCTCCCATCCTCTCGACCAATGCATGTTCCAAAGAGTTCGTGGCCTCAAAAACCCATATGCACACCGTCCTTTGGATAACAACCCCATACATATCTATGGATGAAGGAACCATTAGGATTTTATAGGTAAGATGATATATACTGAAATCATGATGCACACGATTGAGAGAGGTCCTAAAATACCCCTCAATCAAACCATCACGGGGAACCAATCACATGTCCACATGAAAACCCGAAGAAATAGATAAGAATTTGATAAAATTTGTTGAAGGAAACTAGTGGAATTATTTATTCTTTATAGACACATCTTGTACCATTTACATTGTTCTCATGATTCATTACTCACTCTTAATGTTTATGGACTATACCATGTTCTATGTATTTGATGCATGTTATTAAATGATTTTCACTATTCTTTATTCTTTGATTTATCTTTTTCTATATTGATTAATTATTTGTTCTTTATCACTTATTATTATGATCGTTCTTATGTCGTTATGAATTTTATGAAGTGCCTTTATCATTATTAATGGTGAAAAATTACTATGCTTCATGCCATGTGTGAATTACTATATAGCATTGTTAATATGAATAAGAGTAAAACCTAATGTGTTTTTTCATATTCCATAGTTTCTTGGCATGTATAAAATAATTGGGCAAGCTTGTGTAGCTTGTATTACTCCTTGCTTAATTGTTGTGATGTGACAGTGAATGGTATGCCTCATATATAGTGGGATGGGAGAGAACAAGGGTCCTCACTTAAGGATGTTGTTTTTGGAATCACAATATATATGTATTGGTACAACATGATGTGTTGAGGGAGACAATTTGGTTTTTCATGTATCAGATCTCTATGAGGATTATTATACTCGTGAGTGAAACCAGTTACCTAAGGGAGAAGCAGTGGAAAAACTCATTGGAAAGATGGATTATCCATTCCTCAGGTGATACAAAGTCACCTAAGTGAGATAAATGGTATGAGATCAGATTTTACCATACCATGAGTGATACGATGGATGTCATCACAGGCCACCTTGGATGGAACTCTGGGATTGGTTATACCATGGTCTCCTATAGAAACCACAAGGATTCTATTATAGATCACCTTGGAAAGGATTATTATGCCATTACTAGATTTGATGGATGCCTTTCATGGATTACTTGTGGTTACCTATTATTATTATTATTATTATTATTATTATTCTTAAAGTAAGAGAATTCTTGAATTATGTCATGGTGAGGTCAGTAAGCCAAAGTACATGCTTGGGGTTTTCCCACTATTATTTATTCATATATGATTCCATTTATTTTACCACATTGGTTCAATATAATTCCTTGTATCAGACATCCAACTTATGGTGGATAAGATAGAATAAATTAGGTGTCCTTTTAAGAACTCAGGAAGAAGTGTTATTTTTTATTTATTTCCATGTATTCAATTATGTTGGAACATAGTTCCTTGTTTAGTGCATGAACTAGATTGATCTAGAAAACTTTGGTCCTGGAATACTTGGATTATATCTCACACCCTACTTTCCAGCTATAGAACATGGGTAACCAATCCATTTTAATTGTTTTCATGTCCTCATATTTATTTCTTTTCCTGTATTTAATACTAGAGATCTAGGGAGAAAAACATTGAGATATTTCTCTATATACTCATGGAATTAGCCTTTGGGATATTAGTCATTTTACTAAATTTCAATTTCTTTTATACTTCCTTATTTTATCATTAAGAACCATCTTTACATACATGCATTATTATATATATTGGCATTTCATATTTACTTTTATTCAGTCATTATATTTATCTTCTTTGACATTGTGGGTTTTTATTACTGTATCAACTATATTCCATTGGTTTAACCTTTATATGACATTTTGAGACTCTATCCATGAGGGAATAGTCTCCCCACCATACCAGCATTAGACCCTCGCTTCTAGTCGACAACCTCTGTTTTATAGGGAGGACCTCGTGATATCATGTGTTGATCGGTCTGACTACTGGTTTAGTGGTCAGTCAGGCCAACATGTTACAGAGTGGTATCACAGATCTTTTTCATTTATCTTAATGTTTTGGGACCATTCTATTGGAGACTATGAATGTGTAGACACTTGGTAAATATCTATTCCCAAATGTGGTTAACCAATTTATGGGGAAAATTCCAAGTGGAAAGGGCTGGGATTGTTGTTCATGCTATCCATTATTATAAATAATTATTATTTAAATTTATGTGATTGGAGTACCATCTCCTACATATTGATTTACATGGTTACAATATTTACCCTTGGTCTTTTATAATAAGGAGGAAGTATTTAATCCATCAGTATAGCCATGTAAAAATTCACATTCCAAGCATATTTCGTGCCATGTAGGATGCACTATTATTCCATTTAATATGTTTTAGGTTCTGTGGGGTTTTTATTATTATATGACATCCTAGGTGATTTGGTAACTTTCTTAGATATTAACTTCCAAGTTATTTTGTTACATTCTTGGTAGAACATGTTTATGTTGTTGATCAATATGATTTTCTTGAGTGTTACTCCATCATTCTGTGATTTTAGTGTTATGATTATGATGTTTTTGTGAGTCCATAGTTATGTAGTAGTCCTTTATAGTAAATTGGAATGATTTCCTATTTCCTTTCTATGTTAAACTGTATGAAATTATTGTGTTTAGAACATCTGATGTAACTTTTAACATGTGAAATTTTTTATCCACGAAGTCTTATCACTAATAAATTATTACTTGTTTGATCCATGTACCATTGGTTCCATGGGCTGAAATTTATTGGTTGTGGGAAAATGAGATCCAATTTTTCCAATTTATAAGTTTAATGGTCCCTTTATGAATTAGAATAGGGTGGACTACATAATCAAACCATTGTAGACACATCTTATATATTTAATGGATTTTTCATACATGTTAAAGAAGTAAAATTTAATTTTTAAATTTAGTTGAAATTGTTTCATTTAGAAGGGAGTAACCTACAACATGAAAATTATATGGTCTCTTCAAAATTTGAGATTTGGTATCTAATAACATCGAACCATATGTTATTATATTTCTACTTTGAGTTATACAAGTATGTATGATTTTATCCCTTACATGAATTGGTTTCATTATTGATGGATTAACCCAATTTTTCTTCTACTTAATAACACGTATGGTTGAATTATATAAATTCACAACTGGTCCTAAATCAGATAGTTTGGGCTTGTTTTCTAAGAAGAGAACAACAAAAATAAATTTTAAATAGTTTATTTTAAATGTATTTTAATATAAAAAGCATGTTTTTCTTTGTGGATATAAATAGATACTTTTTATTTATGAATTGTAATATTTTTGATTAAGACTAAACCTTGAGATGTTTAAATAATTAAATGAGTTTAGGTTTAATCTCTTAAAATGGAACCTTATGTGGTGTCTTAGCCTATCCCTCATGTTAGGGTTGAAAAATGTTTCCCAAAGTAGGACCCTTGAAAAGGAAACATGAACATTTTCTATAGGTATCTTATCCAATACCTCAAACCTAAGTGGTAGGACCTTTAACCAAATGACCATTTCTAGCTTGATCTATTAGCAGGGTCAATTCTTCCTTTTTCTGTAAGTGGATATCCTATTATAGTTATATCACTATAGTCATCAAATAACTTTTTTATTCTCTTGTTACCCTTTTTCTTGAGTGTGGTACTTTTTGGGTGACACTATCTATGTAGGACTCTTAGATTCCAAAATGAAACTATTATCTTTATTGGTGGTCCAGTTCAATTTAACCTTCTTTACAATTATGAGAATAATGAAATGGCCAGTTTAATAGGCTAGAGATTACAAGGTCATGGTCAGCTACTTAAGTAGGTCATGTGACCCTCCCTTAATCTCTCTGTTTAGTGATGGGTGACTAGATACATTGTTAGTTGAGTTAGAATTCATATTGGTGAATATGGATTTAGGTAAAAAAAATTTAGGACATCTGATACTTGAATGCATATGGTTGTTATGACTATGGATAGTATTAATGACATGAGATTGGATCATAGAATCATAGGTACTATTGGTTGGTGGACCAAGTACCTATTGAGTTGATAAAATTGGACATCGAACCATTTGTGCTTTGATGTGCCCATGTAAGACTTGACATGTGGTTTTACGTTCATGGGTCATCTCTGGAGTAGTGTGACCTAAGATTCCGAGGAAATAAAACTCTTGTAATGACTCGAATTCAGATCCACTCAACTGGTGACCGAACCCAGTTCACCACATGAACTCAAGTGCATTTCCCCAAATGCTAGAGGCTTGCAACTAGTAGTGATGTCCTTGGTGAGTCATTGGGGAATCTATGCCCTCATTTGGTATGATATTCAAGGGAAATGAAAATAACAGTCAATAGAAGAAGCAGTAAACATCATACAATAACTGAAACTAAATAGAAGAAGCAATGAATTCATAATAATGATGATAAGGATGCAGTAGGTACAAGTATCTAAGGAAATCATCAAACACAACAACGTGCTGAAATACAACTGAGAATCAAAGTACTGATAGTAAACAACAACTCCATCAGCATCGCAAGCCTAAGCTCAGTCCTATTCTCTCCAAATCCAACCATCAATCATGTACCTGATGTAGAGGGGCAACAATCCCTATCCACACCTGCAACCATATAACCTGTTTGGGCTGAAAAGCAGGACCCAAACAGAGTGTGAGACTAATCCCAGTAGGCAACCACCACAAGATATGTGCCTTACTGTCGGTGAGCAATATAACAAAAATAAAATAAATAAATACAGCAGAGAAACCAGAGTAAACTATAGTAAAAAATCCTACAAATCCCCATTCCCATTTATTTATTAACTCAGTTTAATCATTTAGTTATCAACCAAGGAATCTAGAAAATAGCTCTATAATCCCAAATCATAGCAAGTAACACAACATGTGTCTCAACAGACTACCTAAACAACAAGAAAAAAAAACCCAAGCCTGTTATTTGGCGTGATGGACTCGTCGCAACCAACCAAACAAAGTTAACACTGACTCTCTGGGCGGATCATATAGGTAGACCCCTCTAGTCAAAATAATCACACAAAGGAACATACACTCTGGGAAGCTCTCACCGTCAATTACCCTATGGTCTTGCAATGATAGCTAACGACTCTCTGAGGAATCAATTACGTCTAATTCCCCCTGTAGTCCCGATACGTAACTAAGCACACCCTGAGGAAGCACAAAGTCCAATTCCCGTAGGTCCTGCGAATGATACTAAATTTATAACTAAATCCCTAGGGAAGCCCCTAATCGTCAATTCCTTCTTTAGTCTACCAAACCAGGTTCACACATCTTTGAGCAGTCTAGTCGTGCATGAAAAAATGTTGTCAGCCCTATGTAAGTTCAAAAACTACTTGGATAAAAGCTACAAAGCATCAAAAGCGTATAAACAGTAGGCAATACATGCAATAAATTATATCAAGGTAGGAAATCAATACAACAAGGTCTGCCTCACAGGCAACCTAAGCCAAATGGCGATAAATAGCCAAAATAAGGGAAACATCCATGGGTTCATCCTCAAACATGCTAACAAGAAATAATTATTCATCTTATAACCTGAAGCATACAAGGAGTCTAAAGAATATAAGAAAGTAGGAACAAAACCCTATCCCGAGATACCTGATACATGGGAATCCATTACTTTTTCACAAAAACTCAAATACATTCAACGTAAGGCAACAAACCACCTACCTCAATCCAAGGAGATCTATATACTTGAACCTTGGCCCATTAATCGGCCGAGAACGAAGTAGATATACAAAAAATCATAAAACGTTCAACCTTAGATAAATCACATAAGAGGAGGAATCAGGTAACATGGTCAAAGAAGAACCAATAAATCAACGCTGTGATTCTATTGTAACAAAAAAAAATTCGATTTGAATAAGCGGTGACAGATCAGTTGCTCGGATAAGATCTTCAGACGTACCCTCTCTCCCGGTCGAAGAAACTGGAGAAGAAGGTGCTTTCGGTGTTAAGATGTGACCCCGACCCGTTTAATGAAAAAAAGTACACAGCGTGTACTTTTGGAGTACACAACGTGTACTAGGCTTTTCCGTATTTCAAATTAAGCGTCCTCCACATCACCCTTACATGGTCGTGTCTGTGGCCTTGACACGACCATGACACGACCTTAGCGGCATCAAAGTACATGGTGTGTACTTCAAAATTTTTTAGATTCTCCTCTTTTACCAAAAATGACCAGAAAAGGAAAAACATACCTGAAAAGAAGGTCCGGGTTCAAAAATCTTCCCCCCTTAAATAAATTTGTCCCCAAATTTCCCTAACAAGGTGGTGAAGAAGAAAACTCGTACAACTCTGGACACTATGATTACATATTAGCCACTATCTCCTAATTCTCATCCTGTACACGGCCATGCTCCCATAGAACTTGTACCAGAGGAACAGACCGGTCATGGAGTACCTTTGCACTATGATCAACAATCCTGATAGGATGCTCCTCTGATGATGCATCCTGCTCTAGTTCAACCTCCACGGGTTGAAAAACATGAGATCGGTCTGAGAAATAGCGTCGAAGATGTGAGACAAGGAAGATTTCATGCATAGCCTGGTACCTTTGAGGTAACTGCAACCTGTAAGAAAACAGCCCGACTCTTTCTAGAACCTCAAATAGCCCGACGTATGTCGGAGAAATCATTCCATGTCTCCTGATCCTCTTGTGTCCCAACCTCGGAGTAACACATAAGAAAACCTGATCTCCAACCATGAACTCCAAAGGTCATCTCCACTAATCAGCATAATATTTTGGTTGAGACTGTGCAGTAGCCAGACTTTTCCAAATCAACATCACCTATTCTGTGGTTTCCTGAACAAGAAGAGGACCCAGAATAGCTCCCTCTTATGCCTCTATCCAACACAAGGGTGATTGGCACGACCTACCGTACAAATCCTTTTAAGGTTCCATCTGAATAGTCTCTTGAAAACTATTATTGTTGGAAAACTCCACTAGAGGTATATGTCTCTCCCAATAACCTCCAAAATCAAGGCCGCATGCTCATAGCATATCCTCTAGTACCTAAATTGTGCGGTCTGACTCGCCATCTATCTGGCGATGGTAAGATGTACTCATATGTACCTATGTACCGAAAGCCTTTTGTATCCCTTATCAGAAATGAGATGTAAAGTGGGCACCCCTATCTAAAATGACAGTACTCGGAACCCCATGAAAGTGTACAATCTCACAGATATACAACTGTCCAAGCTCATCAACACCGAAGGTCTCCTTAATCGACAGGAAGTGAGAAACCTTTGTGAGTCTGTCAATGACAACCCATACCACATCATCCCTCGAGGAGATCATAGTAACCCTATCACGAAGTCCATCACAACATCATTCCACTTCCACTCGAGAATGGGTAGCTACTATAAATGTCTCTCTAGTCGCTAGTGCTTCACCTTCACCTTCTGATAAGTGGAACACCTCAAGAAAAAACCGGAAACATATCTCTTCATACCTGGCCACTAAAACTGGCGGTGCTGATCACGATACATCTTGGTGAAGCTAGGATAAACTTCCCAAACTAAGGAATTAATGTCTCGCATCAGCTCCTCGCGTATATCTGCTCACACCCATATGCATCCCTAGAAATGAAGGATCTCCCCCTCACCTATGGTCCATCTGGGAAGAGGGTCTTCTCCTGAAATGCATTCTCGTAGGACTAGGCCTTCAGAATCTGATAACTGCCTCATTCAAACTCTGTCAAGAAGGGTAGAGGTAACAAATACAGAGGAGAGAAAATTCTGACCCGGTCTGTCATGCACCTCCAAATACATTTCAGATAACAGAGTCATAAGCTTCCACTCACTACTGGCCTCCTGAACTGCATGTCTATGTGTTCTCCTGCTCAGTGTATTTTCCACAGTGTTGCCTTTCCAAGGCATATAAGCATGCTCGAAATCGATAGTCTAAGGTACTCAACCCACCTCCTCTGTCTCAGATTCATGTAACGTTTCATGAAGATGTACATGAGGCTCTTGTGGTCAGTATATACCAAAAAATTCTCTCCAAGAAGATATTTTCTCCAACAATGCAAAGCATGAGAAAATGCCGCCAATTCCTGGTCGTGCGTAGGATAGTTCCTCTCATGTGGCCCCAACTGCCAAGATCCATATGTAATGACACTATCCTCCTACATAAGTACTGCTCTAATCCCGATGCCAGATGCATCACAGAAAACTGTATAACTCTTGCTCGGTTCCGGAAAAACTAGAATCGGAGCTGAAGTCAATCTCCCCGCCAGCTCTTGAAAGGATAAATCACAGGCTTCTGACCAAACATACTTCATCCCCTTCTTAGTCAAGCTCTCCAACAGCACTGCTAAGCATTAGAAGTCCTTTATAAACTTCCTGTAGTAACCAGCCGACCCTAATAAACTTCGTACCTCGAAGACATTTTTCTGCTGCTCCCAACTAACTACTGCTCTCACCTTGTCTGGGTCTACTGATACTCCTGTCTCTGAGATGACATGACCTAGGAAATGAATCTCGTCCATCCAAAAGTGGAACTTTGAGAGCTTTTCATATAAATTATGGTCCCTCAGTTTACTCAAAACAATCTCAAGATGGGTAGCATGGTCATGTCGAGTGTGAGAGTACTCCAAGATATCTTCCACAAAAACCACCACAAATGAATCCAAGTAAGGATGGAAAACTCTGTTCATCAGCTCCATGAAAACTGCTGGCACATTTTTGAGATCGAACGGCATAACCATATACTCATACAGACCGTACCTGCTCCGGAAGGCTGTTAGAGTTATATCAGATGGTCTGACACGCAACTGATGATATCTGGATCTAGAGCCTATCTTAGAGAACACTCTGGATCCTCGAAGATGATAAAATAGATCACCTATCTATGGAAATGGATATCGGTTCTTGACTGTCAACTGGTTCAGCTTCCGATAATCGACACAAAGCCTAAGGGCGTTGTCTGCCTTTTCCATAAACATGATAGGTGAAACCCAAGGAGAAGTACTGGGTCCGATAACACCCTTTGCCTGCAACTCCTCCAACTACTTCTTGAGCTCCTTTAACTCGGGTGTATCCATCCTATAAGGTGGTATGGATACTGATGCTTCTCCCAAAAAAAGCTCAATAGAGAATTCTACCTCTCGCTCTAGAGGAAAAACTGAAAATTCCTCTGGAAAGACATCCCTGAAATGATCCACCACTGGAGGAAAGTCTAAATGAGAAGTACCCTGGTCATCCAGATACATACTGGAAATCTGAGATGTAACTCCGCCTAGCCCATGATGCTCTAGTCCAGCCCTACTTTCCTGGACATTTCATTCGCCCTTGTGGAGAAAATATCTGCCCTCTGGTGATGTGAAACTCACCCTACGACGATAGAAATCAACAAAGTCCTGGATGGGAACTAGAAATTCTATCCTGAGAATGACATAATAGCCTCTCATCTCCAAAACATAAAGACTCCACGAAAAACAACATCCACAAACCTCAAGGGGGTTTTCTAAGCACTTACTTATGCTAGAAGTTCTAATTCCCAAGGGAGTGTCTAGCTTCTTCATCTCCTTAGAAGTATAAACAGTAAGTCTTAGGCTTTCCAAAGTTTGCACAAAAATAAAGCAATGAGAGGTTCCTGTATCGAAAAGTGCATAGGATAAAACATAGGCTACTAAAATGATACCTCGAAATGTAGAAGGTCCATGATCCTTCTCTTGATGAATCTTTTCTACCGAAAAAGTCTGGCCTACACCGCGGCCCTGTGTAGCAGCCTAAGATCCCTAAGCTGACCCTCCCTAATTTTGACCACTGCATCCACGACCTCTACCCTGGCTTGAACGACCTGAATAACTCCATCCCCCAGTCTGATGTGGAACTTCTAATCCTTCTATTGTATGCGGAGTCAAAACTGATCCTCCTTCACTAGCTGCTGGCAAGAGAACCCTATATAAACGCTGCAGATGACCCATCTTGCCTCAATATCGGCACTCCACTAGGTCTTTTTAGAATTGAGTCTCTTTATTCCTGCTTCTTCCACATCGATAACACACCACTTGGTTTCCAAAAGGAAGATCCCATCTACCAGAAGGAATACCTCGTTTCCTTGGGTCACCTCATGTAGAGTCATGGTGGTGCTTCCTGCTATCTATCTGAAACGAATCAGCCCTAGTTGTTGAACCACCCTAGTCCACAACTCCAGTCTCCCTCATATTTCTCTCCATGATAAGCGTCGGGTTGACTATCAGAGTAATATAAGTCAACTAAAAGACATTCACCTGCGATCTGATGTCCGGTCTGAGGCCTTCCTCAAACTACCTCGCTGAAAATGGCTCGTCATTCCCCAGAACGGGAGTAAAATGTCGTAACTATATGAAGAGAGAAGAATAATCCATATCTGTGAGAGTACCCTACTACAGGCTCATGAACTCTTTGGCTCTGTTAGATCTCAGCATCGTCGGGTAGAAGTAGTCATAGAACACACACTGAAACTCATCCCTAGCCATAACCTGTTGGCACCCTGCCTGTGAAACCACATCCCACCATCTCTTGGGGGATTCTAATAGAATATATGTTTTGAGATTCACTCTCCTCTATGGATGCGTCTCCAGATGCTAAAAGATGGACAGCATGGCTTCTAGCCCTGACTCCGCAACCTGCAGTCCTCCAACCCTAGTGAACGTGGGAGGATACTACTATTTAAAACCCGCGTCAGCTCTACCATAGATGGGGTAGGATGCTGAGCTCATTGGAAGGTCTGCATGAATCTCATGAAACACTCTCTAAACTGAGCATCGACACCAGTATACTCAATCACTGTAGGTTCCATGTACGGAATGATAGGCAGAACTACTAGTAGTCCCTGATCTTCTGTATCAGGCGTACGGTCACCTCCGGGTTTCTAACGTGCAATAGGAGGATATCTCAGTGCCATGAATCTTCAAGTGAAAGAGCACACTTTAGGTCACATTACTAGGAACTAAAAACTAGGAGTGCAAGACGGAAACAAGGGAAAGAAGCATTCAAAATAAAACATGACTACATGACGTGTATAAAAACAACACGACGTGTTCCTTTAAGTCGTATACATGGGCGTGTAATCCTACCTAACTGGTCGTGTAACACCCCAAATACACGGCTTGTTGTCCCAACACACAATGTGTACTTGAATTCCCTTCCCTGCCTGAGTCCTTCTACATGGTTATGCCACACGGCTCTCCAAGGAAAACACTACATGGCGTGTTCAAGGAAGACACATCATGTTTTAGACAAGCCTTACCTGGACCGTGTTGTTAGTGGGATGGCCTATGGCCTGGTCACAGTACATGACGTGTTCCAGAAAGAAACAGTGTGTACGAAGAAGTCCTAACAGACTGTGTTGGTTAGCCACACCTCCAGCCACATAGCTGACAATACACGACGTGTTTCACAAGCACACGACATGTAAGAGAATGGATAGCACTGACCTATGTTGTTTGTGACACGGTCGGGCACCTAAGTTAGAAGACACGACATGTATAATTCAGACATGGCATGTATGTGAATAGACAACACAATACATGTTATTTGTGACACAGTCGGGTTACCTATTTCATAATACACGGTGTTCTAAACTAGTACACGGCGTGTTCCTACATGAACTTTCACAACCCCGTATCCCTACCCACCCAGTCAGCTACACGACTAAAAACAACATGACGTGTATTCATAAAGTACACACCGTGTATTCTGGATTTTTCTGGACAGTATCCTCAGAATTGCTCTGGAGCCGAAAAAACACAGAAAGTCTAGCGTTAAGGTGCCAAAGTCTGATCCGTGGGGGCCCAAACTCCCCGAGAATCAAATCTTGGTATCATAACAATGCACATAACAAGTAAACAACATAACAAACTCATGATACACCAAATTACGATCCTAGAGGGCTCATAACTCCTCTAAGACCAAAGTTTGGCATCCATGATAATGAAGATCTAAACAAACAACACCCTATCAACATAGAAGGTATTCTATCACAGCAGCTATCACAACAGTATGAATAGTCTATCATGAATTCTATCAGAACAGCATGCAATTTCTAATGCAATCTAGATGGCATGGAAAATGCATGACAGGAGATTTTCTTACAGGTGCCTATGTGATGCATTAGATGTCATACCCTCATCTCATTAGGTTACAACAAAAATAGAACCACAATCATATAAAGAGTAACATCACAAAACAAGTGCACCACCCAATGGTGAAATCAAGTAAACTGTAACATTTGAAAACTTAAAAATTAAAATATTCGAGGTAACCTAGCTTTTTACCTGTACACGAGTTCTAGAACTCCCAGGCACAAATATTTACCATTTAACTATTCTATCCTATCCTTGTCTAATGTCGTTAAACAATAAGTCAATATAAAAGAAAAGAAAAGAACCTCCTCTAATACCACTTTTTAACGACCTGAATTCAGATCCACTCAACTGGGGCCCAAACCTGGTTCACCACATGACCTCAACAGCATTTCTCCAAATGCCATAGGCTTCCGACTAGCAGCGAGGGACTTGCTGAGTCAATGGGGAAACTATGCCCTCATTTGGTATGATATTCAAGGGAAAGGAAAATAATAGTCAATATCAGGAGCAATAAACAACATAGATCAAATGAAACTAAATAGAAGAAGCAATGAATTCATAATAATGATGATAATGATGTAGCAGGTACAAGTATCTATGGAAAGAAGAAAACACAAAAACGTGCTGAAATACAACTGGGAATCAAAGTACTAAAAGTAAATAGCAACTCCAGAATCATCGCAAGCCTAAGATCGGTCATATGCTCTCCATCTCCAACTAGCAATCATGTAACTGAAGTAGAGGGGCCACAGTACCTATCCACACCGCCAACCATATAACCTATTTGGGATGAAAATAAGGACCCAAACAGGGTGTGAGACTAATCCCAGTAGGCAACCCCCACATGATCTGTGCCTTACTGTCAGTGAGCAATATAGAAAAAGTAATGTAAATAAATGCAGTAGAGAAATATGAGTACACTAATGTAAAAAATTCTACAAATACCCCGTCACATTTATTTATTTTCTTAGTTTAATAATATAGTTATCAACTAAGGAATCGATCAAAAGGATCTATAATCCAAAATCATAGAAAGTAACAAAATAGGTGTCTCCACAGACTACCTAAACAACAAGCAGTACAAACCCAAGCTTGTTCATTTTCTTGGTGGACTCGTGACAACCAACTAAACAATGTTAACACTGACTCTCTGGGTGGCTCATACTAGCATACCCCTCTAGTCAAAATAATCACACAAATGCACATACACTCTGGGAATCTCTCAACGTAAATTACCCTACGGTCTTGCAACGATAGCTAAAGCCTCTCTGAGGAAGAACTTAGTCTAATTCCCCCTATAGTCCCGATACGTAACTAAGGACACCCTGAGGAAGCACAAAGGCCAATTCCTGTAGGTACTACAAACGAAACTAAATTTATATCCAAATCTCTAGGGAAGCCCCTAATCGTCAATTCCCTCTTTAGTCTACCGCACAAGGTTCACACAGCCCTGAGTAGTCTATTAGTGCATGAACGACTATTAGAAACCCCAAGTAAGTTCAACAACTACTTTGATAATAGCTACAAAGCATCAATAACATATAAACAGTAGGGAATACATGCAATCAATTATATCAAGGCAGGAAATCAATGCAACAAGGTCTGCCCCACAGGCAACCTAATCCAAACGGTGATACACAACCAAAACAAGGGAAAAACCCATGGGATGATCCTAAAACATGATAACAACCAATCATTATTCAACTAATAACCTCAAGAATACAATCAGTCTAAGGAAGATAAGAAAGTAGGATCAAAACCCTATCCCGAGATACCCGATACATGGGAATCCGATACTTTTGCCCAAAAACTCAAAGACATTCAACATAAGGAAACAAACCACATACCTAGATCCTAGGAGATCAATATACCTGAACCTAGACCTATGAATTGGCCTATAATGAAGTAGATCTGCAAAAACACCTAAAACGTTCAACCTCAGAAAACTCACATAAGAGGAGGAATCAGGTAACGTGGTCAAAGAAGAACCAAGAACTCATCGTTGTGATTCTATTGCAACCAACAGTGTTCGATTTGGATAACCGGTGATGGATCAGTGGCTCAGAGATGATCTGAGGCCGTGCCCTTGCTCCCGGTCGAAGAAACTGGAGAATAAGGTTCTCCCAGCGTTAAGACGCGACCCCGGCCCATTTAATGAAAAAACAAGTACACAACGTGTACTTTTGGAGTACACAACATGTAATAGGATTTTTCGTACTCCAAATTAAGTGGCCTCCACATCACCCCTACATGGACATGTGTGTGGCCATGACACGGCTAGCACATGGACTCATAGGCATCAATGAAACGTCATGTACTTATTAAGTACACGATGTGTACTTCAAAAATTTCCAAATTCTCCTCTTTTTCCCAAAAATGGCCAGAAAAGGAAAAACATACCTGAAAAGAAGGTCTGGGTTCTTAAAACTCTTCCTAATTCTATGGATGGAGTTAAAATAGGATTATGTGTTTGAAATGGTGGTCAGTTGTTTTGGAAATTATGCCCAATGATATGGATCATGTGAACATAACTCAAGAGGATAGTCATGGGTACATCTAATTGTGGATCTAATATTTCACTTTTAAGTGGATCATTTCTTATATCCATTGTTTAGTGTTTTTGAAAGGGTGATTAACACTTTAAGGACCTGTGGTCGGTGGTTGGTGGAGTATGAACCATGGGGTGAGATGTTTTATTTTCCACTGATTTGAAGACTATGAAACTCCTAATGTATTGATCATTGCATAAATATGGGTAATGTGTGTAATTCCTTGTGGGGTGAGAAGTACCACGAAGGACCATTTGGTAATGATAAGTTATTATTTTTAATTTCCTATGGATGGTTATATTTTTTGTTAAGCTAGTGTCAATAATAGAGAAAACTGATGTTGCACAAGGATCTACGCACATCCTGTAAAGACACCCTTAGTTTGGAATGAGAATCAGTGGCTATTACTGAGAGATCACATGATGCCACATGTGGTAATGGAATTTTTATAGGTAAATGGATATGCATTAGTGGGTTAAGAAAAGTCATTTAAAAGGAAATCATACCAAGTTGTTTGACTAACCTCTCTTTATGTAGTTGGAAGGTCTGGTTAGAAACTGTAAGAAGCACTTAAACCTCATTGTAATGGGAGTGTCTTTGATCTTGTTTGGAAACTATACATTTCCTTTTTGTGTAATTTTAGTAAAATGATGATTATGCCCCCTATTTTGATATCATCGGGGGACACTGATAGGGAATCAGTTATAAACCATGTTAAATTTAATTCATTGGGATTGAGAGGTAGTTTCCATTAGAGTTGTGCTCTAGTAACATGGTTTCATTAAAGGATTGGTTAGTCCAGAGATATACTATGGTTTCTTATGATGAAATTCCTATGATGGTCACAAAAATACGAAGTGGTTCTTGTTATTGATTCTAGATTAGGCTTAGTATTTTTATTAATATATAGACATTTGTCTTGGTACTAATGTCATTCTTGTATGATCTGTTTAAGGTTTTCCTTGTATGAGCTCCTTGGACTATTGTTGATGATTAAGAGGTTACCCCAGACATTAATCTAGCTCAGAAGGGATGTTTAAAAAATATGGAAATCCCAAAGTGACATATCTGGCATGAAACCATATTCATGTTAGGGGAATTAACTATTAAAGTGTGTGATTTGGATAGAGACGTCACTGGAAGTCAGTTATAGGATCAAGTGAGTTTTAATGTGAAATATTGTTGTTCCTCTATTAAATGGAACCACACATAGTTTTGGAGAACTCTTCCTGTCTAATCTGAGTGTTTGAGTATAGTAAACCTGAGATAGGTTTACTGGTTATCCCTCTCCCTTGTCACATGCATTCAGTTAGAAATCAATTAATGCAATGTTGTTAGTTTGAGGAAAGGATTGTGAGTTTTGGAAAATCCTTTCATGAAAAGATGGCTCGACCTTGACTTTGAGATATATTGGGATTTGGCTGATCCTCGAGTTGAGAATCATGCTATGTGAACTGTTGGAGCACTATGGGAATGGTTAAATTTGTAGTTCCATTTGTAGAGTACTGTTACTTTTTTCCATGAAAATGATATAATATAGTGGGGAAGGATACAATGATGTGATCAGGTTTTGGTTATAATGGGATCATGTATTTTTCCTCTTGGTGTTTTAGTTCAAAATGGAAAACATGTATTAGATTGAGTTTTTATGGCTTATGTACCATAATTTAAGGTGATGCTTAGAGGTGTGTTGGGAGTTTGGAAAAACAATGTGGGAATTTGATCAGAACTTCATGACCTGATTAGGTCAAGTGATGTTATTTTATTTTCCTCAATTCATATCAGAGAGGACATGTTTTAATGCGGGGTGAGAGTTGTGTCCCAATTTTTTGGACTCGATTAAATTATAAGGGAATTTGAATTCCTCTGTTTAGTGGATAGTTTATTTTTTAATCCATGACTTGATGTGTAAATATGAGTTTTGAAACACTTAAAATTGTTTATTGTAGCTGTGTTTGAGATCTTAACAGGTTTCAAGGGTGGTTCTTTGAGTTTTAGGAGCACTGTTCCTTGAAAACTCATATTTGGGTGGACTGGTAAACATGAACGGTTTGTCTGTAACTATATGGCCACCAATGTAAACCATAATCCCTACAGAGGGTACAAGAAGTGAACCACATATTAAAAAAAAATTGGACCAATGTTTCACATATCCCCACATTCTTAGTCACACCTAGGTAGTATATGTGCATTTATTTTTTGTAGAATTGGTGCATGATTGGGAAAAATATGTAGGGTGTGGTTATCACAATGTGCAAGCCGCATGGTTAGTTCATGGTTTATCCAACCACATGGAAAAAATATGTGACCCATTATTGAGGGATAGATCACAAATTTATCCTTAATTAAATTGAAAACTATTTTCTCCATCCTTCCTCCCATTTCCAGTAGACGAACTCCTCATCCCCTCTCACTTGAGGCTCCTCCAATGTTTTCTATTTTCCCTTTATACGAAGATATATTTGAGCTCTATTGGTTACTATATATTCTTATCAATAAGGTCTATCTTTGAATTGAAAATTTTTCTAATTATCTCTCTCTTGAAAAAGAATTTACCATGGTGCGAGGTAATTCCCCTTATTTTTAGGGTGTTTTTCTATTTCACTAATTTCTTCAAAACTGGACCAAATCAGTCCATGATTTTGGACAACTGAGTAACTTTTTATAAGGTAGGTGGTTTTTCTCATTTACAAAATATTCAGTGTGTTTTCTATGGTGAGTTGTTAAGACACGTGACATACCCTTCCAGTGACACCATTAATTTTTGTCAAATAATTTAAATTGAACCAGTTACCTTGTATGATATGATCTATATGACCAGTGAATCACCAATATGGATGTTCTCCTTGAAATTATCAACTCTGATAATTGTTATTTCCTATTTAGGACTTAATACCTTAAGACTTCTTTTTTTAACACCCTTGAGGGTGAATTTCACCCTTAACAAATTCCATGTTTTAAGGAATTGAAATTAGGTGTATTGTTGGCCATGGAATATACCTTATGTTTAATTATTGTTTTTCATGCCATGGATGAACACCTAAAATGAAATGAATTTTCTTAAATTGTTTTAATGAAACTAGTTAAATGACTCATGACTCATGCTTATGTGTTGTATAATTTACATTTTTCTCATAATTAATTCCTCACATATACATTTAATGCCCAATACCGTGTTCCATGTATCATATGAAAGTTGTTAAATGCTTATACTTTGGGATATATGCCTTGACTAAATCTTTTTATCTCATTTCTTTGTTCCATGTGATTAATTCCTTATTCCTCTACATGTGCTTATGTGATTATAAATTTATGGTATTCCTTCAGCGTTATTATACTTTTTAAATCCGTACATATCATTATATTGGTACATTTACATGTAGAATTGTTATTGTTATTTGTATTTATACCTCTTTTATTTTTCCACATGCCACAGTTTCTTGACATGCATGAAATGATTGGACTAGCTTTTTTGGCTTGTACTAATATTTTCAACATTGATGTAATGTGACTTTGAATACTTTGCCGCATATGCTGTTGGCTGAGAGATAACAATAGACCTGACAAAAGGAAGATATGGCTATACATTCCATGATTGGATTGGTACTACTTTATATGAAATGTGTGATACTTTGGATTGACTTGTATATGCACTCCAGGCATTCTATTATACCCATGAGTGATAATTATTCCCTAGGAGAGAAACCAAGGATAAACGCATTGGATATATGACTAAGCCATTACGTGGGTGATACCCTATCCCCTATGTAAGATACATGGTACGAGATCAGATTTAACCATACCATGACTCATATGAGGGATGATATTACGAGTCTCTTTGGACAAACTTTGTGGTATTGGTTATATCGAAGGCTACAATGAGAACGATAGGGATTATATTATGGATCACCTTGGAAGAGATCAGGATCCCATTATTAGATTTTACTGAGTCCTGGAATTGATTACTTGTGGTTTCATATTATTACAATTATTATGACTATAGTGATGTAATACATGAATGATGTCCTAGGTTGATAACACCAAGTCAAAAAAAAGCTTGGGGTCAACCCACTTTAGTTGCTTCATATACGATGACATGTATTTTACCACGTTTCTTCTACAATATTCTTTTTCTCATACATCTGGCTTAGGCTGAAGTAGGTAGAATCAGTCAGGTATACATTTAGGAAATTTTACCGAAGTGTTATTTATTTATTTTCATGTATTCACCTATATTGGGACATTGTTCCTTATTTAGTGCTTGAACAGAGTTGTTCTAGACACTATTAGTGGTGGCCTACTGGAATTATATCTCAAATTCTACTCGAGCAGCCATTTCAGTAGGGTACCCAAGCAGTTAGACATGTTTCTAGGTCCATGAATTTATTACTTGTGTTGTGCTGTGTACATGGGAGCTAGGGAACACAAGATTGAGATAATACTCAAGAGTCATTGGGAGTTAGACTTTGAGATCTTAGTCATTTTATTGTATTGAAATATCTTTTTCACTTATTACATGTATCATGAAGAAGAAAATGGACATGAATGTATTATTATATGTATTTGCAATGTCCATTTACTTTTATTTAGTCACTATTTTTAGCTTCTTATAATTTTTTATTTATTATTACTACTTCCCCTATTGTCCATTGATTCACACCTTATATGACACTAAGTGACTCTATAGATTATGATATAGTCTCCAAACCTTACCAATATTAGAAGCTTTATACTAGTCGATAACCTCTATCATATGGGGAGATGTTCTTAAGGACATATATAGACTGGTCTGGCTACTGGTTCAATGGTCGATTGGTCCAGGATGTTATATTTACACTTCCTATTAAGAGAGTCTCCACCATGTTTAGTAGGAACATTATAACACAAACAATTATTACAGATGGTGAGACATTTTATGGATATCATTGTGCATCTTTTCATCTTCCACATACATCTTCTTCACTTCATAATTACATAGTAATGGGGAAACTATTTTCCTTCATCAAAGTATAAAAATGATTACTTCCCCATCATCTTTAACATCCTATACCAACATAAAGGTAAAATAATATATTATCCCATTTATTTAATCACAAACTACTTTTGTGTATATCAATACAATGGATTTTTATCTTACCTAACATCATCAAAATTAATTCTGTACTACTTCAATACAATATCAATAGTGAATTTAGTATTAGTTTACCAATTTTTATTAAATCATTCCAGAATTATACTACACAAACATAATTCAATAAAAACTCAGATATGGTCTATTATGATATATTTCCAACTTAAATCTTGTTTTAATTGAACAATATTTATAAAAATATTTTTTCACGTTAATTTATCAATATTAATTCATGTGTAATACAATTCATTGTTCTTATAAAACTATAACATATATAGTTTACTTAGTTTTTTTGTTCTATTTGTATCTTCTATGGGTCAAGAATTTATGTATACATGATTTATTCTTCATGTCAAATTCTATATTTCTATATATACCGATCGAAAACATACATATTGTTTTTTGTAGAATCATCACACAATATTATATTTTCTGTAATCATTCTTATTTCACATAATTGTATCACATGGTGTTTTTTGTTCACTACCTTGTTCTCCCTAATAATAATTCATATACACTGAAAATTTATGTGTAGCTTCTAATTCACTTAAGTATAAACATGATCAAAATTTCACAAAAACATTATGAGAATGAATTACTCAAGAACCAACTCACAAATAGATCATAAAGAAAAAATGGAGCTTTGTAGAACTTATTATTTGGTAAAAACTTTTATATTTATATAAATATGTTAAAGGTTCATAGAAAAATCTCCAATAAGAATGATTATCAAGTGAGATTTTAATATTCTCATAGGAATAATGTTTCATGAATATTATTAATGCAATGAATGATTAAAGAACTCCCCTTATTCATGTTTCCTAGATGATCACAAAACATTATGTCTCTTCTTGTAAAATAAATCATGAAGGGGATTTATTTTTTATAAAAAATAGGTCACCCAAGATATATATCAATGGATGCACATTCTCCTCAATAGGTTCCATTATATTTATTAGTGAGTTTACAACACCTTTACACTATTGTAGAATCCCTGATCTTATTTCATGTAAATATACACTCCGAATTATCAAAGAATTACATGTTTGAAACTATATAAAATGGGTTTCAATATTTTTATTTATTCATTTTGATCTACATGAAATTGAGTTTTATGGTAACTGTTCTCTTGAATAGAAACCTCTTGAGAATTATATGCTCTTCTTTTATATGCTCAAAATTGATCCATTCAAATCAAATACAAGAGATATCCTTTATGACTTCATTTAAATTTTGCCCCAGCTTATTCTATGAATTAAAATTTGAATGAAAATAACAAAATTCATGGATAATGACTTGTTACTTCATTATATCAAAATAAAAATCTCATAACAAGAATGAAATCCTCAAGATTGATTATCATAAGTTCATCCACGATCTCTGGTGAATAGAATAATAACAATGAGGGCTACAAGATGGAGAGGATATAGAAATATATTAAAAAAACACAACTAATTTTATTGTATGGTAGATGAAATATTTGTATTATTAATTTATAAGTTAATATTTCCCATGATAATACCATCCAACATCGAACCTCTTCTAGGTTTTCCACTACTATATAATATTTTAGGTGTTGTTACCAATTGTTTCCAAGAAAATAGGGGATTAAACCCCAAAACACATTGAAAACACTACCTACACAGACCACTCCACACCATTTTAAATCCTAATGGGATTCCTACATGTTATATGAATGCCTCGTATATACCCACATGTGTGTTACATATGATATTTATGCTCTCTGTTCCTCTTGCTATAATATATCTCTAGCCAAGTCGATTGCCTCCCACATGTCCTACCCAAGGATCCCACATGTTTGGTTGAGATGGAACATGATTGTATGTCTATTGTGTGGCCAATTGTTTTAGTAATATTTCATATTATATGATTGGATAAATCATCAACAACAGTTAGATAAAATATGAAATAAAAATAAACCAATAAAAAAACCACATGAAAAATATAATATCTAATGAGTTTACACTATTCTATCAGGCTTGAATATCTTTAACAAAAATAGATCATCCAAGTTATTTTTTATTACCTCTTAAACATATTTAAATCAATTAAATGGATTTATATTTCATTTAACACCATTTAAAACCAATACAAATCATTGACAACAAATATAAATCATACACAAAGTGGGATCTTCAATACCCCCCTTTGAATTTTTTGGAAATACCTTCAAATTTCACTGTAAATGAATATGTAGTTATGTGAATCACTCTACATTATATTTCCAATATTTCATTTTACTTCTACTCCCCCTTATTAAATAGATATAAAATGTTCATTGGAAAAAGTTTTCCATTCATTCTTCTGAAATGTGCAATAAATCATTTCACTCTAAATCAACTTATTCCATTCTTGGAGTAGAAAATACGAGGATTTGATTTGGAAATAAATCATTTCATTATAGAATGATTATGAAAGTACAATAAATGAGAAGTTCTTTACTTGTATTTATGTCTTAATATGATTTATTGACTTATAAGGATACTAAAATTGATATGAAACTTTTTTAGGAACAATCAACATAATAGTCCACCACTCACTTCAACAAAAATTTCAAAAATATTCAGTTCCAAAAAGACAGATAAGTGGCATTAGGGAACTTCCATTATTCAATATTTCATATTTTTTATTTCATTGTTTGATTAAATTAATCATAAATTATGTTAATATTATTATTTTATCTAACTAAGGATGATATATTAATAAAAGCACAATTTTTTTAATGAAATTTTCTTCAAGATCATTATAGAATTATGGAGTTTGGTACTAATTGAAATATTAAATCATGAAGAAACGTCATATTTCCCATTTGACTCACACTCAATGGAAACACTCCTCATATTCTAAAAAATGGTTGATCACTTCATGAATGACTTTTATGATGTTCAAATATAAATAATATACTAAAATAGACCTTTAACTATGGACTTTCTAGATTTAAAAACATTCAAAACTTCTCTAGGTGTAATGATCTTTAATATATGTTTTTAATAAAATAAAATATAAGATCCAAAAAATATGTTATTTTATTTTTCATTGTTGTAATGTATTTGAAATAACATTATTCCTCATCATTCAAGATTATCCTATATCATATTTGTATTTGAATACTAATTGATGAATCATTCAATTATAACAGCATCTTCTGATTTTTTATCATGAATTGTAAACACACACTGCTTCATATGTACTTTCATTTCAAACATTCCCCACCTTCAATTAAATTAATTATAAGAAAAAAAACCTTATGGGAATTTGGTAATATTCCTTGAATCATTAATGTGAATAGAAATTACGTGATGATTTTCTAAATAATGTTTATCCCTTTCCATAACTATTCACTCTTTCACATATTATCTTCAATTATGATTGAGGTTTTGGGGATCTTATCACTTATTCAGATTCATTGTGATTGAATATTTTATTCTTAAGATCATTTATAACACTTTTAACATTGAGTAAAACTTTCATCTTCTTCTATAATTTTTCTTGTGATGCAATTATGGCATTAAAAATTTCATAGAGTTTGTCTAGCCTTGATTCACCTCACAAAATGAACAACTTATTCATAATGTGTAACCATTTAATTTCTATTTGAACAAGAATTATCATTTTTTTATTAAATTATATTCATTTTCAAAAAAAAAATATGATACGATAACTAACATATCATTAAGAACATTGTTAGTTGGTATTGATTTTCCACATAGATTCTTTTTAGTGCTATCCATAATAACAGTTATTTTAGATGTTGAACTTTTCATCATAATCTTTTATTTAGAATCTAGGGAATTCTCACTTTTCTTCTAGAGAGAAAACTTATTTACAATATTATTCTTTATGATTCCAAAGGATTATTCATTATTCTTAACCAAGTTTTGTGGGATTCTATTCTTATCAACATTTTATACAATGGACATGTACAAACCATATTACCAAAACCATTATATACATAAAAAATATTTTCAATTATTCATACTCATTTTTAAGTATATGGATTTTTCTTAACATGGGGATGTTTCATCTTAATATATTGATTACTCCACATTGATATGGGAATTATTTTTGATTTATAATTTAATGTATGGTATAAAAAATCTATATAAAAATACCTGAATATGTTTCATCATTAACATTACAATGATATTTTTATTTATTTGATATGATGTTTTTGGGTCTTCTCAATAGAATGTTATTCTATTTATAGGGAATCATCTTCCATAATCATTTTTCATTCCACCCTAATCACGGTGATATGATTATAGAAACCTTTATATATTCATACACAAACAAATTTTGATTTCAAACCTATAATATTCATGAAACTATATTTAGAGAAATTATTAGAAGATGGTATGGATGTTACCTTTTTATTGTTATATACATTTTTTAGAAAATTGAATTATATAATGATCATGATTTCACATGTTGGATGAAGTTTTTACATTATAATCCTTTAGTGAGCATTGAGTAAAAGCAACAACTATATAATTATTTTTTGAATTTTCAATACATGTCTTCTAATTAGTTCCCAACTAAACATCCAATTCTATAATACTTATATTGAAGGTGTTTTTATATTTTACACTCTTAAAACCTTCAGTTCACAACATTACTTTATTCATTTAAAATCTGATTTATTCATATTACAATTTTTTAACAATACTTTCATTTCACTTATCCTATTTTATTTTTATTCCAATTTCACATCCTTAACATCAATGATATTTTTAAAATTTTCTTTATGTGCATATACATTTTATCCAAGATACTTATTGAATCCATATTTCTCTTTTTCATAATTATGAGCTTTCATAGAAGTTATTTAATGTCTAATATTTGTTGCTTTAATGGTTCTAACCTATATTGAGAGCATTAAACAATCTAAAATTTTTCCTTTTAATTAATTCTCTATACAATCAGATTATTATCCAATATGGATGATTTATCCATTCATAATATTAAATAATCCCAAAATAATGGATACTATTTATGTGAGAACACAATTTATAATATCTATAAATCTATCAACTAATATATATTGAGATGATTTATATTTATCATCACGACCAATAATTATAGGATCTACTTATTGAGAAAATTTTGTATAATAAATATAAAATACCTCATCATGTATTTATTTATTAAATTTATCCTACTTCTTAGTGGAATATTGATCCACCTACTCCTCACATTTGGATCCAAATATATCTTCATTTTGGGAATGTCATGGAGATATATATACTTATATTTATTTAGATAAAAGTGATATATTATTCAATATTATATTCTATTTATTTATTTTATTCATCATGGGGTTGATAGAAATATAGTTCTTCTTAGAGATACTTATATCTTCACCAAGAAAACACTTTATTATTAATATAATAAAGAAACTTAAATATTCAAAAAATAATAATAAAGATATTGAATCCAATAGATGTGAACCTTTATCTATTACCAATTGAGTGGAACACTTCATTATATACTCATCACTGAGGGGTGGGGTAGTGGGGGGGGGGGATCAATTTTGGCAACAATTTCCACAATTTTAAATTTTACCCCTTTTTATTATTATAATTTTTTGATATTTTTTTAATTTATATTTTTAATATCATATGAAAGTATATGAAATCATCAATGGAAAACCTGTGATATTTTTACATAGTTCACTACTCAATAAGAGTTGAAAGTACTTGGAATGTATGTTAAAGATCATTATAAATATTCAACTGTACAATAATATGTCAAGTTACAGTGTTCTGGCTTGAGAATAATCCATACATGGTGTGGGTCCCTATACATTAGGATGGGGGTGGGAGAAATCATATTCCATGAATGGGGGAAAATTTCCAAAAATAAGTTCCTAGATGGATCTTTATATTGAATGTCAATACATTATCGACCTTTATTATAAGGTAATTTGTAGTACTCATTAATTATTTCATTACATGGGATTTCTATTAGAAGTCATAGTGATGATTTTTCTCTTTCACAAAATTCTTATTGACTAGACACTTTCACAAAATTTGAAAATAAACTTTCCTTATTCACAATATAAAATATAAAATTACTCCATAATTATATTATTTTATTCAAATTGATATACACCGTAGTTTGTTCTTTTATTTAGGGAATCAAAAAAATTCTTTTGAGGTTATCCATATATTAAATGATCAGATCATATTTGCATCATCATAATTAATTCCATTCTTCTTTGATACAATATAAATATTGAATATAGTATCTATTAATATTTGATTATTAATTCATGTAAGAATGATATTGCACAAAAATTATCCAATAAAAAAAATATAATCCAATGATATTATTCATGGATTCAATATAATGTTCACTACACAATATTTATATAAATTTTATGAATGTGCATTTATTAATCCTTATTCATATACATTCTAAATCACTATAATGTTTATATTACTCGATATTATTTTTTGTGATCCTTTAATTCTAATTGGGATAAGAATTCACCTTTGATTTATTTATTCATCATGTCACATGCACTATTTGTATGCATGCACACTGAGTACCTATATATTGTTATTGAAGACTTTTCATGAAACAATATATAACAATATATTCCTTATTATGGACAGGTGAATCACAGAGTATCGTATGTTAAATACCTTGTATTATCAAATCCATCCACTTCATGTAAAATAAATTGGATCACGTAACTTTTTCTTCATAAAATTTTACAACGGATATGAAATTCCTAAAACATAGTGAGAGTTAATTACTAAAAAAATTTCTGAAGAATAGTTATTAACAAACTAATTATAGATAATTGAAGAACTTTTTATTCACAAAGAACTTTGAATGTGAAAATCACAATTTTACACTTAGGATTATCAAATGTGGTATTTTATTGTATGCCTATAAGATGCTATGAGGTTCTTCTGTATAATATTGATGAGTCCAGGACTCCCCATCTTCTTCTAGATTAGAGGGAAGAAAACATTATTCGCATTTATTTAAAATAATTCTAAATGAGTATATTTTTTTTATGAAATATGAAATATCTAAAGAGATATGTGATTGAGAACACTTTTACCTCAGTATGGTGCTAGAGTATTTATAGGAGTGTTTATACAACCTTTGAATCCAAGATTTTCTGCGATCTAAAAAAATAGTGAATTCCTAACGATATATTTGTTTGAAACTGTATCAATTTTTTTTCCTTATTCATCAATCTTCTTTTTTCCATGGAATGATAATGAGTTTTAAGAAGTCACATATTATATAAAGTCACCTCATGTGCATTAAATGTTCCTATTTTATAATATATGACATTATTTATTCATATAAAACACATGAAACAAAATCTAAAACATCATTTTCATTTATCCTGATTTTATTCTTTGAACATATATTTTCATTAAAGGAATGTCATGATTGATAATGTTTTGTTACATAATTATCTCAAAATATCAACTTCATAATGAACATGGAAACCATAGGACTAAACATTATATGTTAGGACATGAAATATGGTGAATAGAAGATCGTTAGTGTGGGTTGTGGGTAGGAGATGATATTGATACAAATAAAATGGCTTAGATGTCTTTGATCAGAAAGTGGATGAAATGTTCATATGTTTCAGTGAAGGGTGAACTACTCCCACACAACACCCATTGTATAGTGAACTTCTTCTTTGTTTGATGTCACATTATGATAGTTTTTTTGATACTATTGGTTCATTTCAAGGATGTATGGGATCGTAACCCATTGAACATCACATATGATATCCACCCAGGCTATGCCACCCCATCACGTGGTCTATGGGATTCTTGCACACACTATGTTGACCCCATTCACACCCAAATGTTCTCTATATATGGGACATATGATCCCACTTACCCTTCCTCTATAGACAACTTTCAAGGTTGAATTCATCCCACATGTATGC
The DNA here is from genome assembly GCA_963277665.1 of Viscum album. Classification (NCBI taxonomy): domain Eukaryota; kingdom Viridiplantae; phylum Streptophyta; class Magnoliopsida; order Santalales; family Viscaceae; genus Viscum; species Viscum album. Next base: position 473,406,689 of record OY728156.1, on the reverse strand, counting down.
CTTAAGGGTTCCAAATGTTTTAGTTGAGGTGTTCTCAGATTGGATGGATAAAAGTTATCAAGTTTTTTTAAACTACTATAAATAGTATTATGCTAAATACTTAAGAACCTACATATAAAAAATAAATGTGAAAATAAAATCTCAACCAAAACTCATGAAAAATATACCATCTCATGCATTTATATTCATGGTCACAAATTCACTTTAGTTCATGCATTACCCTTTTTTAATATGGACATATTTGACGATGTTCTATGATTCCCATTCTTCATCTTATCTTTTTTTATTATAAAATCCAATGATCTATTCAATATCAATTCATCATAATTATTCACATGTTCATCACTTTTTTTAAAAATATTTATATCAATGCACTTAGTGATACATGATATAAAAAGTAAGAATAGTTAAATAATCAGAAGATTTATATAAACAAGGTATAAAAAATTATGTCCTTATGATAATAATAATTGAATACATTTTTCTTTATATATTAATCCATGTGAAATTCACTTTTTCATCAAGATTGAATATATAAGATTCTTATTAAACACCCATCAACTACTTTCTAACATCATCAATATATTAATATAAATGAAATATATTTCTATTTCATTAAACCCCATAGAAATCCTATAAAAATTATATACCATAAATATAACTTATATCCAAAGTGATCTCTTAAATACTTAATTTTTAGAGAGGAAATTCATTGGATGTAAAAAACTTCCTATAAAAGAGATTGATTTGGAAAAAAATGTCATGATGATTCATTTTTATTATAAAAATGAGAATTACATGAGTATTTTAGAGAAAGAAGATATATTGTTATAAAAAACATATCCTAGTTGTACAAAAATAAATTTATAAGGATTATTAAATAGACGAATACATCATTTAAAAGGAATTATATAACTTCTACATCAAAATAATGGATCGAGAATCTAATTTTTTATAAAATGAGATCAATCCAAAAAATATAAATATATTTTTAGTCTATTATAAGTTATGTAACCAAAACCATATGAGAATAAATATTTTTTAATAAAACAAATAAAATTTATGGAAATAATAAACTAGATTTTACATAATATAGTTGACATTCACATAATATACAAGCTTACATCTCATATTCAAAAGTATTTTCTTAAAATTTAATGAAAAATAATTTGAACAAATAACTTTTATAAAGAGCTTCCAATAACGGAATCTTGAAAAAGGCATAATATTTTCTATATAAAATTTATATAAAATATATAAAACATTTAATTACTAATGTATCATTTCAAATATTTTTAAATTTTTATATTTAAAAATAAACATTTTAAAAAGGGTAATATAACCCTATTTTTATTAAAAATTAAATTTTTTAAAGGGTATCATAAAATACCATATAATAAAATATTAGGTTATAAGAACCCAATAACAGGGGAAATTTTTTTATGAAAAAAACAAAAACTCAATGAAAGGAGCTTCAAGATATCCTTATCCCCTATGGATATCATAATCCATAAGGTAAGAAATATTTTTTATATATTTAAATGTCATGGATTAAAATTCATAGAAAAAACTGATAAGAATCCCATGAAATACAATCATGTGTATAATGAACCCATTATATTTGAAATATAATTAAGAGAATGATCACAAGTCCCTGAATGAATATTTAATTACCAAAAACACATAAAAATGGGGTAATATGATGGCTCATACCTAATAATTCATCAAATAAATGACATAACAAAAATATGTAATTACAACTAAATTCAAATAAATATTATGTTTTGATATTTAGATAATTTTTCTAAAATAAAATTTCCAAAATTAATGTATTTTTCAACTAATGTTCATTTTACTTTGAAACTATTTTATAAGTCAACAAATATATAACTATTATTACATATCTCCAATAAATATTTTCTATAAGATACACTTCTAAAGAATTATTCTATAGTACATTTATTCCACAAATTAGGAAATAAAAACTCTATAATATGAAGAGATATAATCTTTGTAAGAAAAAACCTATGAAATAACAGTCAAATAAGATAAGTAAGCATAATATGAGAATATTATTGTAATCAAGATACATAATAAAATAACATATAAAAAATCATAAAATATAATATATGGAATATATATTGAAATAATATAATACATGACTCAAAATATTCAAATAATATAAATGATCCATAAGAAATTAAAATATTCATGAAAATAATCTCAAAAAATTAAAAATTCTTTCAAATATGGTATATACCTAAGTATATGGAACATTGCTTATACAAGAGACACCAACAGTTACCGAGCATATGAGAAACTAAAAAAATACTCTTGAATAACTATCACTTGATGTATAAACATAAAATAATGAATTATAAGTTGATATAGGATCCCAAAAATCATTTCCCATTATTGTGAGTGCCTCTTGAAATAAATCACATATCACATCACAAATAACCCATTAAAACAAAATGGGATTAAAAAAATCCAAATGTGAATCATTCAATTTTATATTATAAAGAAAACAAGAAATGATAATGGGTTTCATTATATATATCTTAAATTAACCAAGGTTTAAAAATTAAATTCACACGGAATAATATATAGAAATAATTAATAATTACATCAATAACCAAAAAATGGTAAACCCATGGAAAATATATGTGTTTCCAATGACATCAAGTAACCATCTATGTAAATTAAATTCATTCTAGATAATGATGAATATGGTATAAAAACAATATAGATAAGTGGTATAGTATTAATCAAATAAATTTTCAGAATTAATTAGTGTTTGGTTTCTTGGTGTGAAACCATCTTTGAATGGAATCTAGAATTGGGTATTCCCATAAAAACATAATTGAAATGAAAATTATGGTATTAACTAAAATCAATTAGCCATTAAAAAGAATTTTATGTATCAATACTATAAAATATAAGGATAATACATATATCATATAGAGAAATATGTTGGATGGATACATTTGTTGAATATCCTCTATAATGAAGAAGATTCGTCAAAGGATAATGACTTAGAAAAATAAATAAATTGAAAAGATTCAAAAAACACAATTCATAAACAGAAAATCTTTCTCATCAATTGAAGTTATTTTAAAATATTTATTTTATAAAACTAGAAAGAAAATCATTTATTTAAAAAAAATTAAAACATAGAGATAAATCATTATATAAACTAGAAAATGTGATGGGATGCCATGTTATGTTGTAGTCATTAAAAATGTAGATTTCCACACTTGGATGAAAATAAACCATATAGAAAACATATAAATTGATTTTAAAATTTAAAAATAATTTCTTATATTATAAATTTAAAATGATAAATTATATAGTAAATATAATGAAACACGAAAATTAATCAAATGAATATGATATGTGAAATTAGTGTTCTTGAGTAGAATGAAAATATAATGATTGTTTAAATATACAAATTAGGTAAAATATTATACTAGATGAAATGAAATATTGAAAGAATATATAAAATCCTAAGAATATAAAAAGGAAAACAACATTGGTTTTTAAAAAATTACATGTCCCCTAAATTTATTATCTTTTAATATAAATCCTAATATAGAAATAATATTGGCAACAGAACCCAAATGGTTTGAGTAACATTTGTATCAAAACCACAATAAAGTTTGGTATCATTTAAATTGATGGGCAATTATAAAAAGTGTAAACTATATGCCTCTATAAACACCATGAAAATGATAAAACATACTAATTAATGAATAATCACAACATATTAAAGGTATCATTGTTCATATAATTTCATATTTCCCAAGAAAGTAAATTTTAGGCATATAACCCCTTACCATACTTCCTAGCTTAGTCGAATTCTCTCAATAATATTATATAATAAACATAAAAATATTAATCACCAATTTAAAAAATATTCATACATAGAACCTATTAAAAACATCATTTATAATTATTATCTACATTCGTATTTGTTTGTTATAAAATACATATGAAATTTGGGGTGGGTAATCATGATAATTTTAAATTATTTAGTAATATATGTGTTTTTGTACATTATTCTTAAAAATTTCACCATCCCAAGTTCGTTATAGTTACTATAACTAATGAAATAATACTATTTATGATGTTTATATTTAATTTCATGAACTTGTGAAGATACATCCTAGAAAATGATCATTTTCCAGGTATTTTTAATCGAAATAAAATGTTTTATTAATTAATGAGTTAAATTTAAAAATAACACTTCTAGAATAAAAAACCAATATTTTAATATCAACATAACAGTACAATTGTAATTATTTTTTTCATAATAATCAATAATATAATTTTTTATCATTTTTCGATTAGGTAGTAAAAACCACTCAAACATCAATATACCATAATTAATTGATGAATATAAAATCGTTTTCTGACATTACTAAAGAAGAAAAATAATGATCTCATTTAGCTTTTATTAGTGTGGTATATCAGATTTTTATATAATCAAAAGAATAATTAATGTATTTGAAAATACTGGATAATATAAATAAGAAAATTTTCCTCTTTTTTGGATGGACTTAAACAAATTAATTTATAATTATTTTTTATTGATCATATAACTAAGTGGTTTTATAATATTCCATAACAAAGTCAACTATGTAATAGAAATAATATTTTTCCATTAAATCGATTATTAGGGCCATACATGAAAGGTCATAATAACAGTAAAAATAAATTCAATTATTATGCTGAGGTGGCTGTCTATATGGAATAATGGTTTATGATTTGATTTTCCATTAAAAAGGAATACAGGTAAAATAGTCTATTGTTTCTTAATTATAGACAAGAAATAAATATTATAATTATATATTAAGTTAATCCTTTATAAAAATAATGAATGGTGTTTATGGAAAATGAAACATGTTTTGTCCTGGGTGAAATAGCCCACACAACTCAAGAATTATGATTTCATTTTTCATAAAAGTAAAGTGAAAAGATGATTAATGATTATTTACATAGTGTAAGAAAAATTATTTTACCAAAAATTATTATTTCATTATATATGGATTTGAAAATTTTAATTGACAAATGAAAATATAAAAGAAATTATTTAATTAAAAATTACTACTCACATTGAGCACTTTGCGATTATATTTGATGTTTTTTGTGAAATGTACAGAATAGTCTAATAATATAAACTAGAGATCTAGAGTGTGAAATATTTTTATAGGGTAATAAAATTTTTAATTTTATAGGAGGAAACACAATTTTTAAGAGTTAATTAGAGGAGGTGGTTGGAGATCCCTTTTAATAGTGGTGAGAAATTATTTTTTAAATATTTCAACCTAATATAATGAAAAATCATGTCAAACATGCCATGAGAATCTAAAAAAAATTTAAATGATAGAGGAATAGATAAGTTTAAAAAAACAACAACCTAATTCTAGACATGTTTTTAGCATTTTTGAATCATTATACCACTTGATTTATTATTTTATCACATTAGATTTTTCTAGGGTATCTAGTTTTTACCTATGGAAAATTAATAATTATTCCTAAAATTTATTTTGTTCTTATTAGATAATTTATAACCACTTATTATAAATTAGGAATATTTTTCCTTATATTCATTATATTAAAATAGAAAAACATTTGAATGGAAATGTTTAATTTTTTAAAATAATATTTTTAGAAAACATCACATAAATTATAAAATTAAAAATATTAGTTTATAAATTAAAAGGAATTTTTTTCGATAAAAATTTACATTATAAAAAATATATATTATTATAATTTTTTTTCAACCAATTTTAAATTATTCTATTGAACAAATGAAGTCATATAATTCAAATAATTTTTAAAAATGATTTTTTTCACATTTCAATAGAAAATCAATATTTTTAGAAAAGCCTAAAAAATTAAACCTATCCCCATATTAACATTATAAATCAAATTATTGTTCAATTTTTATTAAATTTAAAATAAAAATTAATTATATTTGAATATTTAGATAATAGTACAATGTATAATGATTTTTTTATAGAAATATGACTTCATAACCATCAAGTGTATTAAATATTATTTCATATAAATATCAACAAAATTTAATATAAATATATTAGTTTTTTAAATATAAATATTAGTAATTATAAAAAGAATTTTAATGTAGTTAATTTATTTTATTAAGGTAATACACTATACACATTTTATGTTTTCTTCAAAAGAATTTTTTTATAATTTTATTTATAAGATATACTTATTTTAGATGTCTAGTATCCTTTTAAATACCAATGAATATATTATTCATATACTTTTAATATATTGTGGTTATGTTTTGTCTTTTACTGAGTGTGAAACATGTTATGGAATATTTTATAAATTTAATGGATCCAAAATTTTGGGACTTTAAATTATTCCCTTCGCCAACCACTTCAATAATCAAATAATCAAAATGTTAATTATTTATTATTGATAAATATAGGTAAGGATATTCCTGAAATCTTCATTATTTATGTTATAACCTCTAATTTTACATACTCCTCACTCTATTTGGAAATATATAATTACTTATCTTTCCAAAATGAACAATACTCATTCACATAATCATATACTCCAGTATGTATATGAACTATATATTTTCCATAATATATCTTTACAAAATCCTTTTGAATCTCAATGATATTGAACTACAAAGAAATCATATATCCCTCCAAAACTAAATCTTATATTCAGCCACTAGTTCAAGAAATCACATACTAGTCTATAAATATATGATAATATCATAATCTGTTAAACAATAAAAATATTATGAATGAAATATTAGTTTGAAGTTAATAAATACTATCTTACATACATGTTCCAAAATAACTCAATTGTTCTATAATTATAAAATAAAGAATATATTAAACATTTGTGTTACAAATCCTTAACAATGTGTATTTCAATAGTTTTATTAAAAATGACATTGAGATTAAATCACTCTTCCTAGTACCAACACATTTTAACAATTGTTTTCATTAATTTAAATTATACAAGAAAATGAAAAGTACATAAATGTATAATATAATCTACTATATATTTTTGAATACACACAAATTTCACTCATTAATGAAAATATAAAAAACTTCATGATATGTTTTATATTACTATATTAGATTTACTACACCATGTTTCACTATGAGACTCTATTTTGAGTCATATAATATGTTTTAACCATTTAAGTTTTCTCCAATGTTTGGATACAAGTCATATTGGTTTATAGATATATATCATTATTATATTTATTTATCGTATCGAAATTGAACCAAAAACTAAAACCAAAATTGACTAGATATTATCAAAATTATTAGATTATGTGATTATGAAATATATTTCTTAAGATGTCTTCTCCAATGATATCTATTTTTGAACATATAAAAAATTATTTTCAACTATATAATACTTTCTTATTCCTGTAATTATATTGGATCTAGCTAGGATAATTTATGTTATTTTATATGATACTTCTCAGCATTATCTCATAATATATATGAGAAATCAATCCATTTTTGGGTTTTTTTTCAAGAGAATATTATTAATGAATGAATATTCCTTGGGAGTGTCATGCTAGCTATGTAGTCAAGCCACACATTAATGACTAAATTTATGGTTCATTTAATATAAAACATGGAATCATTGAGGCTATTTACCCAAGGAAAAACTATGATAGAGCCTACATCGACTTTCAAATAACTAGAAAGGTATCCTATTTTTAAGAAAACACCAAAAATGATACTTTATCAAAATATTGGGATTTTATTATATACTTAGATATATCCCATATAATTTTCCCAACGAGTTTCCACTAATGTTCTCTTATTATAATCTATACGTTATTTAATATTACCTCAACTAACCATAAGGGTTATCTAATCATTTAATCTTAGAATGATCATAAAATTTTCAAAATTTTATAAAATTTTTAATTCCAAAATAATCCTTATCGAATAACATCATAATATACACATTTATTTAAACTATTATTTGATGCCAACTATGTCACCTAGGAATAATGATCTTAAAATTTTACGATTTAATGTAAATATATCACTACAACACATACCCATTATCTTTTCGGATTATAGATTCATAGAATTAGGAAAAAATTTAACAAACAAAAATCTTGACCTTTATAAATAATGGAAGGTTTTAATTTCCACTATTAAAGAAAAATATTAATCCATAACATTCCATCAACATCTCCAATAAATTATTCTTATAAGATACCAATTTATATAGATCATAGTTATTAATTTTATTCATAACATGGGGAATCAATTAAACAAATAAGGGGTCATCTTAGATGATCAAAATAGTTGAACATGAGAAATAAAAATTAATGTTCATAAGTGTGCATAAGAAGAGAATATCATCATAATCATTATACATAAGAAAATTATAACCAAATAATAATAAATAATAAATTATTTCATTGATTTTAATATAAAATAAGAGATGATTCAAAATAGAAATTCGATAAACATACACCCTTTTAAAATTACATTATCATGATAATAATCATCAAAACAAAAAATAACATTAAAAAATACAACATAAATTTTTATAGAGATCATATATTTTAAGAGCCATGACATATATTCCCATGATTACTATAAAATAAAACATATTCATCAATACACATGTCATGATATATAAACATAAATAAGTGCATTGGATTGCGATATAAGAACACTCCCTTCATCATCCATAATTATGAGTGCTGCATGAAATAAATAACACAAAACATTGTTATGCTCACATGGATATAAAATATATTTCATAACCCATCTAATAAATAAATAATTCACCTTTTGAGATTAATGAACACATGGAAATAATATGAGTTTCATTCATGATATCATAAATTAACAATGGAAAAACATAGGTTTCATGTGGATTAATATAATTAGATCATTAATAATTTTATAAATAATCATAACATGATAAAACATTGGAAAATATATTGGTATCCAATGAAATCAAGTAAAATTTCCAGTAAACACCAATCAATATAGATAATGAAGCATATAAAAGTTACGCTGTATAGATAAATGGTATATGTAAATGCTAATAATATTCACCACAAAATAAATATATGGAATCTTGGTGAACACCATTTAATAAAATGAATCATCAATAGAGTTTTAACCAAGGAAAGTTATTATAATTACATAATTTTTTTTTTAAAAAATTGAATAGAAAAGAAAATCGAATAAATGGATCCATCATCTAAAATATAATGACATTGCATACTTGATTCATTGAAAATTCATACTTTTTTACTCATGAATAAAATCTTAGTTAATGTATAAGATATTTCAATAGAGAGATTCGTAATTGTAATTTTTTTAATTGTCTTATAATAGTTACTTTAGTTATAAGAAATATCATTGATCATTTGAAATAATTTGAAGTGATATATTTTGAAGAAATAGGAAAAAAGTAATTACTTTGGTAACCAAAAAATCATAGAGAGAATTATTCCAATAAAACTACAATTTCAGTTGAATGAAATGATCAAACATAAAACTTTAATGAGAATATGTCCCCATTTATATGAAAACGACACATAATAAAAGTGATAAATTTTAATTAAATATTATAAAATTAAGTATAATATTATAGAAATTTCATAATAAATTATTGGATAATATATATTGAAACATTAAAAGGAATCTAATGATTGATATATTTATTGGAGAAAGAATTTATTTAGAATGAAAATAAATGGAGGGGTTGGTTTCAAGAAGCACTTCATGTAAAAAATGAGTTAAGTGGAAATGAAAAATTGAGGGAATATATTAAAAAAATCGATACAGAAAGGAAATATTGAGTGTTTTTATAAATAATAAAAATTTACTAGATTGATTCTAATTGAAAAACTTTTATTATTTGAAAATATGATTGGAAATGAAACCATAATGATTCAAGTAACATTAACAAAAATCTATTTCGTGTTTTATTTTTTTTAATAAATGGCAATTTTTTAAAAATAAAATATATGGGACATTAAACCACATGAATATGGAAAATATTTTTAATTAGTCAATATCCAAACCATACTAATGTGTCATGGTTCACATTAAGTTATATTTCTCAAGATATACATTTTTTTTCAAGAAACCCCTTAATTTATTTAAAACTTATTTAAACACAAAATAAGATCCAATATAAAAATATAATTATCCCAATCACCTATTAAGTATCCATTTTCAAATAACTAACCTTTCTATAAAACTTATTTATAATTATTCTCTTTTTTTATTTTATATTATTAATATATATTTTCATATTTAACTGTGGGTAATATTTCTCATTTAAAACTAATTTTTAATGGAGGTTTTTTTATTTATTCATTTACAGAAGTTCATTAACTAAAATAAATTACTAATAATTATTTTATCCGGTTATATTTCGATTATTCTGTACATTAGGCTTTATCCTAGATAATAAAAAATTTATTTAATTTTTTACCTTTGAAGGGTTTTTTCTCCATTAATGAGTTATTTATTGATGCCATATTTCAATAGAAAACTAAAAATCAATATTTATATATTTAAAAAATAATATTAACTTAATTATTTTTTTAAAAATCTATCATATAATTATAAATCATTGTCCAGGTGGGTGGTTAAACCATCTTATACGTGAATATTCCTAAATAAATGGATGATTATGTGGAGGTTTTTATGTAATATCATTATACATTAAAAATGATGATATCAAATAGTTTTTCATAATGTGATATCCTAAAGTTAAAAGGAATCCTAATAAATGGTAATTAATTAGGAAATAATACATAATATATATATGATGCATTTCCTCTTAGTATTCTTATCTTAAATGAAGGAATTATCGATGATTATTTATTGATTATATCATTAATAGGTCCAAATATTTTACATAAAAGAACATTAATTACATATAAAACATAATATTTATCTATTAATACCATTACATGGACCATCTATGAATTGGTATAATTAATAGAAAGATTAAAACCAATAATTCAAGGGATGTGGTAGTCCACTCATACGGATGTTTGAAGATTTAATTTTACAAATAAAGAAAAAATGATCATTATGGTTGTTTTCTTTAGAATCATAAAAATGATATATATTTTCTCAATTCCCATTTAAACAATACATTAATATTAGTGAAGGAAAATGAAACACTATTCTTGATGTATGTCGTAGTCCACAAAACACATTAATTGGGGTTTTTGTTTTGTTACTATAAAAGTGGAAAATGTGATTAATGAACATTACCATAGAATAATAACATTAATACTATAAAAAAATATTTTAATTACAAATATATTTGAAAATTAGAATAACAAAATGAAATAGAAATGAAATAATTTATGTAAAAATTATTACTCATGTAGAGAACTTTGAGATTTCCTTGGAAGATCCCATGGAAATGAGTGACATATGCAAATTTCTTGTGCAAAAAATATATATAGTGAATAATAGTAATATATTTTAAGGAATAATGGTATGTTTATATAAGAAATCATAAATTTCTGATTTTCCTGAAGTGTTGGTGAGATGAATCTATTAAAAGTGATGAGGATAATTTTTTTGTTAATACAAAATCATTACATTAATGGAGATCATTTTAAACCAATCATGTTGCTTCAAAATATAAAAATAATTGATTTGAGAAGATATAAGGACAATAAAAATACCATAAAATATATTATAGACATGTTTTTATTATTATTCAATCTCTTTACCACTTGAATTATTACTTTTAATATTTAGATTTTAATGTGGTAACTATTTTTTTCCTGAAGTTACTTAATATTTATGCCAAAAAATAAAATTTTCCATATTAAATAATTTTTACCAACAGATTCAAAATTGTAATCAAATATATTTATACAATTTATAAATATTTATCAAAATAATTGAAATTTTAAATGTAAAATATATTAATTTTTTTTTTGAAAATATGTAACGTAGAATTATAAAATATAAAATTTGGGTTTATAAATCAACATTATTAAAATTATAAATTCAGTTATAAAATACATATTTTCCCATAGAAATATATTTCAAAAATTTATAATTCATACATATGTACCAAATATATCATAATACAAATTTTATTTTTGAAACAGATATATTGCATTATTTTAATAAAAATGAACATTTTTTTTAGAAAATTTCAAAAAGAAACTAATCTTATTTTATGATTATAAATTAAAAAATATTTTCTTCATATAAAATTAAAATTTTTAAAATTATATATCATATTATTTAAATAAAAAAAATTAAAATTTTGACATTTTCATTGCTTATTAAATATCTTGTTTTACTAATCTTATTTCAAATAAATGTATACATAATATAATATTTGAATATAATTTTTATAAATGTAAATATTACCTACTATAATATCATATTTTATTTTTTTGATTTAATTTATTAAGGTAATATACTATACCTTTTTTTAAGTTGTCCCTCAAGAGGTGTACTTTTAAAAATATTAAATATATATAAATATTTTTCAGTAATAATTAAAATTTTATAAAATAATGATTAAATTATTATTGGATTTTTAATATATCATGGTTTGTTTTACTTAGGTGTTTCATTAGATTTTTATTGTGTGTCACATAATATATTAATGATTTTTTAATTTTTAGAATCCAAAATCTTAGGTCGTCATATGTAACACTTGATTTAATTGAAATTTGACGAAAAAAACATGTTCTGGAATTGTATATCCTAGTAATTAAAATGAAATAATTTATATAAAATTATTCTTGTGGTAAATTAATATAAAACCATAAAAATTAAACATGTTATATAAACTATAACATGTTTAAAATAATCAGAATTAAGTGAAAGATAACCCTTTCAACTTGACTAACATATTAATCAAATACATTAAAAATATAGACCTGTAATTGATCATAAAATTACATTATTAAATCATAATTCCTAATATAATACATAAAACACGAATTATATAAACATTACCAGTGAAACTAGATTTATATATCAAAACATATCTCAACTAAAGGAATTTGAGATGAAAAATCCTTACCTTATATACTGAATTTCATGAACATGCACTAACCTCCTATATAAAAAAGTATATCTCAATAACATACATTATAATCATATTCATACCATTTAATATTTACAATCATATATTATATTTAATTTATATATGTATTCTAGGCTGTTTTGACATACTTTCAAAATCAGGTGTCAGTAAACTACATCATTTTGAAAAAAGTTTTGTAATAACCTTGTTTGAATTATTTCTTCGTACTATGTTAATTATTCTTATATTAGTATTTGTCATGTAATATATTTTTAATTGTAGTTACAAAGGTATAATTTCATTCTAAGTTAGTTTTTGTTAAAATATTTGATATTTATACATATAATGATAAACATTCATTGATTAAAAAAGAATGAAAGTTGTTTTCTTAATTAATGAATTTAATAATAATTTAACCATTATAGAAACAAAAAATAATTAATTATATATTTATATCCTTTAATTACAGTAATTATGTTATCATATTCATTCATTGTATATATTCATAAAAATTATATAGTTGGTTCTTAAACTGACCCAAACATTATCATATCATGGTTAATGGATAAATATGTGTTATTATTTTAATATAACTATTAAAGAAGCATTGTTATATTAGAATGTTTTTTTGGGGTGATATATTATAATATGAAGGATGTAGAAGTAAAAGTAACATAAATGAATATATTTCATTATATAAATGATTTTTTCCTTGTAGTCTGGGTTTTTTTTAAATGGTTAAATTATTGATTATTTTTTATTGATAATATAATTTATAGTGTAACATCCCATGATTTTTATGAAATATTACACTTTAGATAATATGATTTTATCGACAAATTTCATTAAAAAAATGAACAAGTTTAAATCAACCACATAATATTATTAAAATATTATCACTTATCTGATGGATTGAAGGATATGAATAGTAATAACTAAATTATAAAAAATAAAAGGTATACACATTTATAAAATTAATACATTAGTTATCAAATGATTAGAAATAATAATAAATTATTTATTTTGAAAATAAAAACATTGTTTTAGTGATCCTTTTTTATGAGTGCAATTTGTTTTTTGAAATTAAATTGAATTAACCCCTAATATAGAATAATTGTAATGAAATTTAAATATTATTTACATTATGTTATTTTTTAAACCTTCAACACATATTTTTTAATCAATGTATCACAAAAATCTAGTTTTCCTCGTAAAAATGTATTTTTTGAAAAATATATTTTTTTCATAGTTAGTGAACATACATTTAAATTAATTTTATCCATTTATAGATATTGAATTATATGAAATAAGAAAAAATATTTAGACTTTGGAGGTTAAAATTTGGTATATAGGCCCGTTATATTTTTGGTCAGTATGAAAAATATCCATGATAAAATGTATAACCTCAGTGATAGTTAAATTAGGCTATGGTAGTTCAAAAATAAGTGACAAAGCCATAATTTATATTATTAATTGTTATTTGATGACCATTATTCAACCACTATTACTTTAGTTTCTAATTTTATTATTAAAATAGACACTATCCATAAAAATGACTTATATATTATTTAAATCGAATAATGTTTCAAAATGTCTCTCTATTTGTTTTTAATATCTCTTTTGTGTCCACATAGGGATAAAATTTAGTAATGATTGAATTTAAATATCTATTTTGATAATAAAACAATTATTTTAATCATTTAAATTTATCATTAAATTTTAGTGGTAAATTAACGACCAAAATTTCTTATGAAAATCTCATGGAATATTTCTATAGTAAATGAAAATAAAATAGAAAATGATTTTAAAAATATATAATAAAGATAATTTGATTGATTTAATAATTACATTAATTATATAGGTCAATATGAAAACATTTTTTTTATAAAATATTATTCTAAATTTAGCTTATCAATAATGTTATTTATGTTAAATTATATGAATAGTATATAAATTGATAATAAGAAATTTTAGTGGAATAATATTTTACTAATTCAAATAAAAGTAGTTACAATATTAACAGAGGAAAAATAGGATAATATATGGTCTAAAATATTTTCCATTTTCAAATTATAGTTCATTTGGAATAATTTTTCATGAGATTAAATTAATTATATTTTAATATATATCAATATTTGTATATTTCCCCTATCATCTCTAATAAAAGGCAGCCTCTTCTTTCTATTCTTCACATGACATTGAGCCTTCTTTCTTGACCATACACAATTGAATAATAGTCTACACATCGATATTCACATTATAAAGGCTCTTTTCTTCCCAAAATAATAACTATCGGGTCTTTATGGAGATATTTAAATGAGTTCTTTCCAAAGAAGAGGTAATCAACATAACTATTCACTTTATTTTATAATCTTACTTACCTCTTTTAATTATACCATATTTTTCATGAAATAATTAATTATTGTATTAAATATTTTTAAATTTTAGTATGATTATGAAAAAACCATTATATACTCTATGTTTCATGAAAAGTTAAGTGAATGTTTCTATCTTTTGCACATATGACTTATCGTGTCTACATAGCTATACAATTCACTTTTCATCACCATAATTTGTGGATGGTTATAATTATTTGTTTTATATTTATATATAATATATGTTTAATAATTATTATTCTTCATTGATAATATATTTTTACCTTCTTGGCATCTAATCCTTTAAGGAATGACAACATCGTTCATGTGTACCTGTGGACTACCACCAACATAAAGCGATGAAATTAATTTTACATTTTTATTTGACATCGATGGTAATGAGGATTGATTTCATGAATATATATATTATATATTAATTACTAATTGTTTTGGGATGTTGAATTATTTTTTATGTTTCTTTCATTCCATCAGTCGAAAAATGGAATCAATATTAATGAATACATACGACGCACCATCTCAATTAACTGTGTAATTAATCATTTATATCAATCATTTATGGATGAATATATATATAGATATATATAATGAATATATAAGATATTAATATTTTTATTAATATTATAGATGTTGAGTAAAAAACAAAAATATACATGGAACACAACTATTTAACTAAAATACTAATGATAAAAAAATAGTTATCACCCATAAATAATGAGTTTATAAAGGAATTATTGATAATTGTTGTTAAAAATGATATAATTTGATTATATAGGTCATCAAAAATATGAAAAGAAACTTTTATAGTAGTATAATAAATTTTAATTTATTATATAGGTGGTTATATGTATTTCGAATAAAGGTGAACTCAATAAAAGGATTTTATTTCATAATATCATTAATAACTGGAATCATTTAAATTAAACTCTTTATTAGGAGAATTATTTAGTCATTCAATTAAATATCTATTTTTTTCTCCAGTAGTGTTTTTTGATCACCTGTGATTTTTAAAATTCATTTTTACCCTTGTTTGACTTTTTAAATAATGGTTTGAATAGAATATTTTTTTTGTTTTCAAACAGGGTAGTTTTTGAATTTTCTTAAAGAAGTATGGATAAAATGTTTTTTTATTAAAAGAAATGAAAGTGATTTAAAACATAAAAAAAATAAATGGTTTAAATATTCCTATACATTTTGAATAGTTTATTTCAATGAAAATATTTCTTTTTTCATATGGTTTTATAAATTTTAATATGTTTTTCAAATACTAATGGGTATTTTATTTAAAATGGTTTTAATAACCTATTGATGGTTTTCCAATTCATCAAAAAATAGCCCTTGATTTTGAATATTATATACTAGGTTTATGAACCAAGCATACCATCTTTATTATTTATATGGATGGTTTTTTATGATTAAAATAAAAATGTTTATGGAACCCATTTATCTTTAATGGGATATGGTATAAAGAAATGATTATAAAACCCAATACATTCATGGGTTCTGATATGATGAATGATTTATGATCCTATGTAACATATATATATATATATTATTCTAATTCTGTGAAGTGTGGGACCTATATATATCCTCAATTAAATGGTTAATGATTTATATCTCATGAAATATTTATCAGAAACAATTCAAATTTATTGATATGTTTTGGGAATTTTTTCGATGTTCATAATTCACTGTGGGAAACATGTTTTCAATATTAATTTGTTTGTCTTAACAATTAACCATGACCTATGAAATTGTGTATATACATCAAGATATGTCAAAAAAAATTAATTAAAAGAACATATGTTCCATGATTCTGTTATTATGAGTTCCAATTATTATGATTCATGCCTTTTGAAAAGAAAATGTTTTAATCCATAGATCTTGTTTATGATATTTTTTCTTATTAGATATTTAAATTGAAAATTAAAGTCACGATTTAATACCATTATTCTTATCTTATTCTCTCAAACAATAATTGATTGATATCTCAAATTTTTACTATTACCAAGCATCAGATCTCTCACATTTATAATTTCACATTTCCTTGGGTTATTTAGAGTGTTTTTAGTAAGTAATTCATTTAAATAATTATAATAGTGAAGATATTTAATATGGATGTTGAAAGATCTTTTATAAAATGATAATTTTT
Organism: Viscum album; assembly: GCA_963277665.1. Taxonomy (NCBI): domain Eukaryota; kingdom Viridiplantae; phylum Streptophyta; class Magnoliopsida; order Santalales; family Viscaceae; genus Viscum; species Viscum album. The sequence continues at coordinate 473,389,064 of OY728156.1, read as the reverse complement.
AATATGTAGTCTCCAATGACACTATTTCATTATGGTTTTAGCATGAATTATATTTTTATGTATAAAATATTTATCTAAATATATGTGTTATTTATGTTTGAAAAGATAAAGATGATATAGTTGCAATCAATATTTGGATATTAGGGTTAGAGAATAATTATGAAACTCCACGGGGACAGGTCAAAATATACCATAAAATCCTAATTTTTCTCTATGATCATGAATGGCCTAGGTTAAACCTAAAGTTTCATAAAATTAGGTGTCATAATTTAGGAATAATATAAATGTTTTTTCATATTAATATAGTTTTATTTTATGTATATTAATTCTCTCACTAATCTTTCTTGTTTTAGTGAATGAATGAAACCCAAATAAATCATTTTAATTTTGAATGGAATGGACAAATAAATGATTTTCCAAATGAGAAAAATAATGTTATGAGATATGTTATTAAATATATTGTTTCTTTGGTCACATAACATTCCCATGATATGAATCATTCTGAACATCCAAATAAAAAAATGAGGGAACAACATTCAGCTTATTCCTTTATGAGGTATTGACCAGCTTCTTTTAGTGTGTCCTTTTAGCCACTAGTTCCTACAAAATGGATTAGCTTCACCGAAATGATATTTTTCATTATCTAGTGTTTTAAACATGAGAAATTTATTCAACCTATTTATTATTTTCAAGGTAAAGAATATTAGTAGTAGAATCTTATCAAGAATATTATAGAAAACTTTGAAATTAAATCTATATGGTTGGATAATTTTATAAGATAATTTTTTGAATTATACTTTCCATATATTATTTTTTTTATTACGGAAAAATAATTCTTTAAGGTAAAGAAGAAGGATGATGAATCTATTAGTACCTACGAGATAAATTTCAGAAGAATTATGAGGTATGAATCTGGTATAATCATACAACTAGAGTTTAATGTTGATTAATTTAATTAAAAAAGTTTCAAAAGGGGTTATCCGCAATGTACTTCAATATCAATGATTAAATCATTTGATGCACCATTAGGAATATATAGAGATTGGAATGACCCATCAATACCATAGTTTGACAGTAAAATAAAAATTGAATTCAAATGAAATTATAAAAACCATGACGATATAAATATGATATTTAAATTTTTCTCACAATGTGGAAGGAAACATGTGTGAAATTGTCTTAAGGTAACTTCAAAATTTTTCATGTGTAGAATTTATGGTAATTAGGAAATAGAATAAAAAATTAATGGGAAGAGGTTAGATAAAAATGAGAATATAAAGAGATATCCATAATATAAAAAACTATACTCTAATGTTTTAAAAAGAATGTTAATGACCACTATCTAAACTAGTGAAAAAATATGAATTTTATTGACAATAATTGTCAACAACCTCTTAAGACTAAATAAAATCGAAAATATAATGTTATCACATCTGCTGAAGTGGTTTATAACAAATATGTGTTAAAAGTTACACTTATCATCCCCTCTAAAACATGTTATGTATTATTTTATTTTGGATCTACCAAATCATATATTTTTGTAGAATTATTAAAGGGTATCAACATATCACATCAATGATTTGATGTTAATTTAGATTTGAAAACACCTATTTCCACTATGTTCACATCCCAATTTTATAATACCTCTTTGATTGATATTTCTAGGAGCATCTGTTTTGAAAATCTTATGATTCTCCCTTCAGTTAAATTCAATGATAGTATTTTTATGGATTATGTTTCTCTATATCGATCCCATTTCTAAAGAAGAAAACAGACATCTTAAAATTATTAATGAACCAAAAAACATTAATATATTTGAGGATGAGTATGGACTTTTAATCAAAATTTCTTATATCTTTTTTCCGTAATTTCTATACATTATTGTTATCAACATCAGATGGTTGGATATATTCTAAAATTTATAGAAAAATATATTATACATGATATTTTTATTCATTTATAGATTAATTGTCCTATATTACAATTAATTTCAATGTTAATATTTCAATATAACTCATACATAGTGCTATGACTATTTCATCATCAACTTACAGAATAGAATAAACATGGAATCAAGAATTGAACAATCAACCTCAAAAAAATCATGACACAATATTAGTTTATCTTAGTGTATCACAATGGGGTGCAACTAATCTATTTATTAAATGAAAATATTGATCTATGTGACACTATAGTGATCATCAAGAGCATAAAAATATGACCACTGAGAATAAGTTTCATGTACCCTGTATTGATGAATTATTTGATCAAATCTATATAGTTCAATACTTATCCAATACTGAACATCATTCTAGATATCATCAATGGAGTTTAAATAAAGAGGATATACATAAAATGTCATTCTATAAAATGTTTTGAAACTATTATTTTACTGTAATTCCTATTGATTATAGTAATTACACGACTATCTTCACCCATTTAATTAAGACAATATTTAGAGACTACCTTGATAAGCATGTGGTAGTATTTATGAATGATATTCTTGTATATTAAATGAGAAATAAACATAATTAAGACTACTTACGGATTAGGTTGAATTCCTTCAATTTTTTTAAAAGTTCTGAGAAATATAAATTTTTGTGAATTTTTTATTCAGGATGTTTAGTATATAAGTCATATAATCTCACGTGAGGGTGTATCTTTAGATGCTTCAAGGACATACATTATTGAGAAATATCCTAGATAAATCATGTAAACTGAAATTAATAGTTTTCTTGGTTCGATGGAAATAATCAGCACATTGTGGATAATTTACCTCATTTATCGAATCCACTCTTAAATTTTACTCATAATGAAAAAAATTCCATTTGAAAAATTAATGTGGGGAAATTTTTAACAAACTGAATTGGGGGATATTTAAGAAAACTATTTTTACCATACTTGAAGGTGGTGAAGGGTTTTCAATCTGTTCTGATGAATTAAATAAAAGAATATGATTATTCCTCATGTAAAATAATATGGTTATAGATAATGATTTAGGAAAATTTAAGGATCATGAAAAAAATTTCCCAATGCGTGATTTAGAGATACCTTTGTTAATTCATTCATTAATGATATTGAGGAATTATCTCAGCAGATAATGGTGAAAAACATACACTGATAAAAATAAAGTGTATATAAAATTATCACTCAAAAATAGATGAACATTCGCTAAAGAATATGGTTGTAACTATTTAATTATTATGATTGATCAGTAAATACCAACATGGAAAAGAAAATATGGTTAAATATGACTTGAATTGAATGGATTGTGCTAGATTATCTATGAGGAGGTGAAAAAATATAAAATATTAATTCACATGAAAATGATGGATATTTGAATCTTAAAGAAATATGGTAAATCCTATCATTTTTAAATCAATGTTCAACAATCTATACATGTCATGATTATGGGGGATAAATCAGATGATATTCAGATGAAAAATAATGTGATAAATCTTAATAAGAACAACCTTGATTATAAGTTAATTATATGGTTCAAGAACCATGTCCATGTTCAAACCATAATAAATTCGAAGAAAGAGATGTTGGATGGGGCACATTTTCATCATTCACTATTCACAATAGAATCACAATGATGAATAAATTCCTTAAAGTGTATTTATGGTGATATAGAATGAAAAGAGATATTTTAGAGTATGTTTATCAGTTATCAATATGTTAACAATTTAAGGATGTGAGAAAAATTTCTAAGGGGATATTACAACCATTACCCATACTCAAATTGTAAAGGGAAAAATTACCATCAAATTTATTATCATACTCCCCAAAATTTATAATTGATACAATTATATATGAGTTTTATTCAATCAACATAATTAGTTATCACAATTCATTACCATTATAGATAATATTTCTCTTTATCAACATGTTCAGTTATAAATTAACTAAGTTTTAATATTTCATATTCTATCACTATCAATTGAATTTGACCAGGATCTATGGTTTACTATGACATTTTGGTTAAATCATCACTAGTCTTTGGATATGAAGGTAGGTAATAGAAATACATACTATTCTCATGAACATGGTTAGTCATATAGGACCATTTAAAATTTAGATGATATATTGATATATTTATCAATATATTTCAAAGGTGGTTAGGAAAAATACCTTCCATTGGTTGATTTATTTTTACCATGATCGATATCCTTTAACATTTCAGATTGATCCTTCTGAATAAATATAATATAGGAAGTGTATAACTATATAATGATGCAATGAAGTTGGGAAATGAAGGATATTGAGAACCTATCATGCTATGAAAATGGAAAAAATGTAATATTCAATTAACAACACATAAGATAATTTCAGAGTCAAAAAAGAGGCATGCTGATAATCTTTAATGAGATCAAGGGGTTGATGTTAGTGAGAAGGTTTTTTTGATGAACATCTCTATGGAATAATTTCATGGTATTTTGTTAGAAGTGAAATATAATACCTATTTATATCATTAATTTTCATATTCTTGATCATATAAGGATAATATATTAACAATTGATGCTTCCACCGATTCACCATCATGTTAATGATGTGTTCTATAATTCTCTCCTGAAAATGTGCATACATAATCTTCCACATGTAATGAGCTCAATAGTAATACCACTAGTAAATGATAATTCCTATTCTTAAAACCAATATAAATATTTGATAATAGATGTATTGTACTATGAGACAAGACTACTGCCATAGTAAATTTTCTATAATGAATCCACTAACTTGAAGAAGCATTATAAGAAACAGAGGATGTAATAAAATAGTTATATATTAATTCTCTTATATCAATGTGATGGATATATTAGGGAATTTCATTTTAATGTGTGTGTGTGTGAGGGGGGGGGGGGGGTTTAACATAACACCTTGATATTTTTGTGATATATTTTTCTTTAAATAATTTAATTTCTTCAAGGTCTTCTGTTACAAGGAAAAATGATTTTAGATGAATCACATTAAATTATTAAAATATTTTCACTAAAACATTGGATTGGAATATATGAATAGTAAAAACTAAATTACTTGAAATATATGATCTACATATTTATAAAATGAATTCATAAATTATACAAATATTATAATTAAAAAAATAATTTAAATTAAAAGTGAGGATTTTTCTAAATTTTTTATGCACACAAGGAATTTTATACAAATATGTTAAATTAATAACTATTGGTGATTAATTCTAATAAAATTAAAATATTTCTTAATTGTACAATTATTTTAAGCATTCAATTTTATTAAGAATTGGATAATAATAAATACAGTTTTATAGATCAATACTTAGATTTTTGTATCTATAAAGTAGTTTATGCCAAATTTTGTGAACATAATTTAAAATTAATTTATTCCATTTAAAGGTACCTAATTAGATAAAATTAATTTAATATTAAGAATCAAGTGGTTAAAATTTAGTAAATAGATAGCTTTTATTTTTTGTCAATATGAATAGTTACCATAGTAAAATGTATCACCTCAATAAAGGTTAAATCAGGTTAATATATATTAAAAATTATTTATAAGGCCACAAATTTTAATCCTAATTATTTTTGAATGAAAATAATTTGACCCTTAGAACTTTACATATGATTTTTACTATATAATAAACACCTTTTCATGAAAATGATCTATATATTATTTAAATGAAAAAATGATAAAAAAATATCACCCGCTTTGTTTTAAAAAATTATCACGTGTCCAAATAGAAAAAAAGTATGTCATGAATAAATATTAGTATCTATATTTCACTTAATATTTTTAAACTATAAATATATTTTTTATTTTTAGTAAATATCTAATGACCATAATTGCTTATGCACCACCGATGGAGTATTTCTCTAATTAATAAATAAATAATTTTATTTTAAGAAATTAAATGAAATATAAGTTGTTTGATTAATTGTGTTACAATAATTTTATTGGTTCATGTACCATATTAGTGTTGCTTTTAATATAATTATATTTTAATTAAATCTTAATCCTTATCTCTTTTATGTCATATTATTTGAATTGTGTGTAAATTGACATTTATGATATTTGATGAGGAAAATATTTTATTAAATCACATAAAATTATAAATATTATAAAATATAGAAAAGGGGACATTATATGGTCTAAAATATTATCCTCATCCATTTCTTGGCCATTTTAAACCATTATTTTTATATTGACGAAATTAAATTTTAATCTATTAATAAATTTCACGAGTTCTTTTTCCCTCTCTTATTAAGTGGAACCTATCCTTTATCTTATTCACATCTAATTTATCCCAATAAATAAAATATCCTCTTCCAAATTCCATTATCCACAAAACTAGACACATTATAGAGGTTTTGATCTCCTCAAAAAACAAACTCTTGTGTCCATGAGATGATATTTAAAAGAGTTATTTCTAAGAATATTTAATCACCTTACCCGATAGATTTCATTTATACACTTATAAAAATCATCTAAATAAATGTTATTTATCATAAAATAATATATTATATATCTTAAATATTCTTAAATTATATTTTGATTTTGGAAACACCATTATACACCTTTCCCTATCAAATAAGAATTGAATGTATCACTCATATGTATAAACGACTTACCGTCTCCATGTAATGATGTAATTCATTTTTCATCAGTATATTTTATGTAAGGTAATAATGTTGGCTTTAATTTTTTTACATTATATTTATGACATAATTATACTTTTTTTAATGTGTAATATCATGTTTATTTTCTTACTATCTAGTCTTTTGGGAAATGATAACGTCGTTGATGCATACGTTTTGAATACCACCTCCACAAAGAGATATTGATTTTTTTTCATTTATATATTACATTAGTGGTAATTAGGTATAATTTAATGAATATAAATTATTTAAAAGACATAATAATTTTTTGGAGGGTGGATAATTATTCAAATTTCTATTATCCTATCAGCTAAAAAATGGAAACTTCTTTCATACCTAAGTACATCTTACCATCCCCATGAATGAAATAATTCATTTTTATACATCTAAATTTTATAGAATAATATATGATTAATTTTTGAAAAATATATTATATATTTATATAATTATTAATATTATGATATTAATTGAATATGTATTAATTTTGAAATTTTAGAACTGCTAAACATAAATAGTCATGATAAAAGAAATAGTATGTAACACCCGAGACTTTTATGTGAAATATTTTGTTTTTATGTTATATAAATAATCAAAGGAATCTTTCACTAACACTGGCTTGGCTTGATTTACACGCAACCGCGGCCTTCCTCGATAGCTTGCGTCGTACGCAATACTGAGTTTCACTAAGCAATGATATGCTATTAAAATATTATTAAAACTAGCAGTTATGAATTGTAATAACCACTTTTTGAAATTTTATTGATTTTATTTTTCAAAATGGACTTCATTTTTGGATTCGGAATATCGAAATTAGCCTAGGGTGAAATTTTGGTATTTTTCTGAAAACATTCAATTTTTGATGAATAGTGAAACCACTAAGTGGTAGTTAAAAAACCGAATTTTTCATAAAACATAATTTTACCACTTCTGTGAGTGGAATTTCGAAAATCGGAGAGACACCGTTGATGTCAGTAAGTAAAATTTGGTTCAATGAGATGAATTTTTTTTTGTTGAATAGTAACTTTTTACTTTTTTTTACTACGGTTAAAAGTAAATAGGGTAATTAAAGGTAAAAATGATATTATTCTTACCCTAAAACATGTCCTAATTCTATTGGACAAGTGTAATTCGACCAAAAACAACCTTAGGAATAAAATATGACCATTTAGGCCCACTTGGATTAGATTAGGACATTTATTATTAATTTATTTAAAGAAGGGTTAAAATAGTTAAAATCAAAGTTTAATAAGTAAATCATTTTTAATATGGGGTTATACATAATATAAATTCGACTATAAATATTCATTAGAAATATAAAAAGATTTCCTAAATAATGGTATTTTATTTGTAATTTTTAGACATTAAATAATTTAATTTAGTAATGACACAATGATGATGCAGTAATTATCTTTTTAATGAAATATTGACATAATTGATGTTATAAGTACCCAAATAAATTTAATTTGAAACTTTTTTCGAATTACACTAATTTTTTAGGTCACTATGACATGTTAGTATTGATTTAATTAACTTTTTTCGAACTAATCTTTCTGTTATGATTTTCACAATAATCAATTACTAAATAGTGTCAAATTGACATAAAATATTTTTTAAAACAAATATTATAAATGTAATTGTTATTTTATTCCTAAAATTCTAAGGTTCGGCCAAATAACCTAGATAAGGTTATATATATTAATAATAAACAACTTGGTGTTCTTTTGGCTACTTATAGTACGTTTATTAACCTTATAGTGTAAGAAAACAAGAAGACACGGTAAAAGTTAAATTATCTAACATAAAGTCAAATCTAAATGATAAGGTTAAAATTGATACCTAAAATTGTATAAATTATATTGTATGAGAGTATTTATACCCCTACCCACCTTAGCTTCGAAATATATCAATTTGGAGCTATTAAAATCCAAATTTGACTTTATAATAAAATAATATTTTTAGTTATTCCAAAGGTGTCCCTCTCCTCCCTTATAAAAAGAAACCTCCTCCCCCTCCTCATCACACCAGTTTGAGCCTTAAAGATCGTCCAACCCCCGCCAATTTCTCCTCACCACATCCCTAGAAACATTCTAGAGGTTCTGGTCTTCTTCAAAGACCTATTTTAGTGCCCTAAAAGGAGGTCTCAAAGAAGCACTGCAAAGAAGAGGTAATGTCCGTTACCGATTCTTTCATCTTTATTTCTTCTTCCCCTTCTTCTTCTTTAGTTGTTTCATTACGAAGTAATAACATCAGTATCACTCATATACGGATATGTTATTATAAGTATGAAACAACCCTATTTCACTATCTATCCATCCTATGGAAAAAGAAATCACCGCGCGTGCGTACGTACGGAATACTGTCTCCACACCGTGGTGTAATCTATTTTCCACCACCACCATACATGGATGGGTATAATGGTGTAAATAATGAATATATATGACTATTATAAAGTGATATTGATTCTGAAATAGTATACATACACTCCAATACAATTCCACGATCATAGGAACGATGTCATCACTTGTGCGTACGTACGGAATACCGTCTCCACAATGTGATGCGACTCGTTCTACATGATCTTCCTTGCATAATAATTATATAAATAAATTTAATGAATTAATATGATATATATTACACTAATACCATTCTTTAAATGAGGTATTTATAACCTATATAGAAGAATAAGAATTTATTCGACAAAACACGCATAAGAATAAAAAGTATTAATCACCCGAATAACAAGTAGTAATGAACTATTACTAATAAGAAGCAAAGAATATGACCATATATGATATCATAACAATGATTATGAATCTGGAATAAGTCAATAACATTATTTAAATCATTATACAGGAGGTTCGGACACTTACGAAGAAAAAAGGACCTAAGTTAAATGAAATATCACAATCTCATTTTTATCCGAGATTGTTTGTACTTTAGTATTTACTAGTGTGTATTTTATCATCCAAATCCATGTTTCCTCAATATGTAATATTATTTCCATCCACCTACAATTGTTTAAATCCAATTTTACCCTTCGGTGTGTTTTTAGTAAAGGATATGAAAGGAATCTTTTGTCGTTTTTCGTACGTGGTACTTTTTGACTTTTCTGAAAAAAGTACGAGAAGAATGTTTTTTAACTTATACGACATGAATGGATTTTTAAAAAATTATTTCAAAGAATCTTCCTTTACAAGTTTTTAATTTTATGTTTAATCAACTTCTTTTAGTTTAGAATTGTATGACATGTTAAGAAAGGAAAAGTGTTTTTGAAGTAGAAAGGATATTTTCCTCAAGAATGGAGTTCAAGTGTTTTATCAAAATTATTTACCATCTAAGATAATAAAGGGTTATGTTTCTATCCCTATTATTACATGGATTTGATTATGTTGTGATGGAAATATTTTTATGAATTCCTTTATCCTATATGAATTGTTTTATGATTTCATGATGTTTAAGATTCTCATTTTTATTACATGGGTTATGCAATGATATATGATTTATGATTTTGTGGAACACATAAGAATGGTATCATTATGAGATGGGTGGGACCTATATCTCCCTCCAATGCATTGGGTAAAGATTTTATATCTCATTAGATAGACATGGATGGAATGGTAGGTTATACCGGTTCAGTGAAACAGGACTGAAACGAGGATTGAACTCGATTTAGAAATGGACTTTGTCCACTAAGATAGTCTTGGCAATGAGTCTTGACTAATAAGAAATGATTCTCTATGATTATGTGTGTATGCCACAAAGTTTCATGTTTTATGTTATGATTATTGGGATTACATTTCCCTACTATGATTTATCCCATGTTATGAAATTATGCTCTCTTTTACAGGTTAAGATTTCAAAAAAGTTATGTTCTTAAGTATATGATGTGATTGATATTTCTTTTGTTTACCCTTACTGAGCATTTGAGATCACCCTTTTGTATGTTTTATTTCCCCAGGTCGGGAAGAAGGTTATTAAGTAGGATATGCCAAAAATGGACTCTAGATATGATGAAATAAGTGGGAGGCAAAGTTGATGCTTTTTGAACCAGTTGTTTATGTTTCCCAGTTTCTAAAGACTCTATACCTATACGGTCCTTTCCTGGTTTTGTTATATATTGTAATAAGTGTGCTTCAATTTTGAAGTACTAAAAATGTATGTAAAGTATGGGTCGTTATAGTTGGTATCAGAGGAAAGGTATAGTCAACCTTTAGAAACTAGGATGTGAAAGCCTTAGTAAGAACCCTAAGGATAAGTCTAAGCATAGAAAAAAATATTAGTGTTTTAGAAATTTCCATGAATAACCTAGGATAAGACCTTATGTGTGAAATTTTATTCTTCATTATGTGGTTTTCCTATTATAATTAGTGTTTCTCACACTATTCTTCTTGGTTTTAGTCAATGGCTGGAACCCGAAGGAACCGTGTTAATGCGGAATGCGACGGGTAATGCAATGATTGTCCCCCTGAGCAACCAAACGTTATGGGAGCTATAATGAAAATCTTGTATCCATGATCACATAACTTTCTCAAGATATGAATCATGCAGGACTTCCAAACGAGCAAAGGAAGGAGCAACATTCTGTTGAATCCTTCATGAGACAGCGTCCACCTTCATTCAGCGGGTCTACTGATCCATTAGTTACTGAACAATGGATTAGTACTACTGAAAAGATATTTTCAGTTCTTCAATGTTCTGAGCATGATAAATTCATCTTAGCAGTGTATTGTTTGGAAGGTGATGCAGATCAATGGTGGAATCTTTTTAAGAATATGAGGCAAAGAGATGAAATTGATTCCATGGAATGGGATGAGTTCAAGAACTTATTTTTCAATAAGTACTTCCCTCGTATTCTTCAAACAAAGATGGTGAAAGAGTTTCTTGAACTGAAGCAAAAGGATGATGAATCTATTGGTACCTATGAAGCAAATTTTACAAGACTTGCAAGGTACACTTTTGGTATTATTATCCAACCTGAGAGTAAGATCGATTGATTCTTTAGTGGCTTAAAACCAAGTCTTCGAAGGGCCTTATCCATAAGGGACTTCAATAGCTACGAGGAAATCGTTCGATGAGCTCTCAATGTTGAGATGGAGATTGGAGTAACCCATCAGTCATATGGGTTTGATAAGAAGTGGAAAATGGAATTCAAAGGAAAATCTAAAGAGCACACTGAAAAGAAGATGAGATTTCCCTTATGCTCAAAGTGTGGAAGTAAACATGGAGGGAGTTTTCTTAAAGGGACAAGTAAATGTTTCAAATGTGGAAAGGAAGGTCATCAGGCATTTGAATGCCACGATGATGGGAAGAAGATGTCTAATGATGTAAACAAAGGAAGGGATACACAGAATGAACCTACTACACTCCAATGTTTCAAGTGCAAGGAGATGGGGCATTATGCCAATAAATGACCTAATACAAGGGTTGATGATGATGGTCGACGCCAACAAACTCTTAAGGCTAAAGACAAAGGAAAGTCACATGCAATTTCTATCACCGATGTGGAGTATGATAACAATGTGGTGAAAGGTACACTTACCATCCACTCTAAAGTAGAAAATGTTTTATTTGATTCTGGATCCACCCACTCTTTTATTTCTGAAGAATTTTCTAAGGGTATCACCATATTACCTCAACAATTAGATGTTGAGTTAGCTGTGACAACACCTAATGGCACAATGGTCGCATCAAAAGTTTTTTAATTCTTCTCCAATCGAAGTTTGTGGGAAAGTGCTTCCTCCAATCTTGTGATCCTTCCTATAATGGAATTTGATGTGATTCATGGAATGGATTGACTTTGTTTATATGGAGCTCATATCAAATTACAAAGAAGGGAAGTCACATTTCATATTCTAGATCAATCTACGATCGTCTATCAATGAAAGGATGAACATAACCTTCCAGTGGAAATTCCTTCTACCTTTTGGGTATTGATTACACTAAATGAAGGTAATTTATCTCAAATGGTTGGTGAGAAACTCACGATTAAGAATATTCCCATTGTACGAGAGTTTGATGATGTCTTTCCAGAGGAATTACCGGGTCTTCCACCAAATAGTGAAGTTGAGTTTTCAATAGAACTCGTACCGAGTGCTTTTCCTATTTCGAAGACACCTTATAGAATGGCCCCAATTGAGTTGCAGGAATTGAAGAAGCAACTCCAAGAGAATCTTGATAAGGGATTCATACGCCCTAGTGCGTCACCTTGGGGAGTACCTGTTCTATTTTTTAAGAAGAAAGAAGGATCAATGAGACTCTGCATTGATTATCGAGAACTTAACAAGATCACAATCAAGAACAAATATCCTCTCCCGTGAATTGATGACCTATTTAACCAACTACGCGGAGCTCAATACTTTTCCAATATTGATCTTCGTGCAGGGTATCGTCAATTAAGGGTCAAAAGGGAGGATATACCAAATACGGCTTTCCGTACATGGTATGGACACTATGAATTTATAGTGATGTCGTTTGGTATTACTAATGCCCCTGCTATCTTCATGGATCTGATGAATAGAGTCTTTAGAGACTATCTTGATCAGTTTTTGGTAGTCTTTATAGACGATATTCTGGTATATTCAAAGAGCAAGGAAGAACATGAAGATCACTTGAGAATTATATTGAAGACCCTAAGAAAGGAGAAGCTTTATGAAAAATTTACCAAGTGTGAATTATGGATTAAAAAAGATGCATTTTTTGGGTTACATAATCTCAAAAGAGGGGATATCTGTGGATCCAGCAAAAACAGAGGTTATCGAAAGATGGTCGATACCAACAACAGTAACTGAGATCCGAAGTTTTCTTGGTTTGGCTGGATATTATCGACATTTTGTTTAATATTTTTCACGATTATCTAATCCACTCACCATGTTGACTCGGAAAGGAGTTAAGTTTGTCTGGACGGAGGAATGTGAAGAGAATTTCAAGGAGTTGAAAAGAAGGTTATCCAGTGCACCTGTGCTCACACTGCCTTGTAGTGGAGAAAGGTTTGTGATCTACAGTGATTCATCCAAGAAGGGATTGGGGTGTGTTCTTCTGCAAAATGATATGGTGATAGCTTATGCCTCACGACAGTTGAAAATCATGAGCAAAATTACCCAACACATGATTTGGAGTTAGCTGCGGTAATCTTTGCATTAAAGATTTGGAGGCATTATCTTTATGGTGAAAGGTGTGATATTTATACTGATCATAAAATTTTAATGTATATTTTCACACAAAAGGAGCTGAATATGCGCCAAAGAAGATGGTTGGAGCTGATTAAGGATTATGACTGATCAATCCATTACCACCCTGGGAAATCAAACAAGGTGGCAGATGCATTAAGTCGACAAGACCATGTCAGTTTATCCATGATGAGGATCAAAAATATCCAATATTTATGGATTTACAAAGGATGGATCTTGGAATTATAATGGAAGGGGAAAAATCTTATCTTTCTCAAATGAATGATCAACCATCTATACATGTGAAGATTAAAGAGGCAAAGAAAGAAGATGTCGAGTTACAAAAGAAGGTGAGAAATGTTCCTGAATTCAACCTTGATTGTGATGGGATAATAATGTTCAGGAATCGGGTTTGTGTTCCTCCCATCCCGGAATTAAAGAAGGAGCTGCTGGATGAGGCTCATAGTTCTTCATTCTCTACTCATCCTGGAAGCACGAAGTTATATAGGGACCTGAAAGAGTACTTCTGGTGGGATGTCATGAAAAGAGATGTTGCTGAATATGTCTCTCGATGCTTGGTTTGTCAGCAAGTTAAAGCTGAGAGATAGAAGTCTAAGGGGATGTTACAACCATTTCCCATACCCGAATGGAAATGGGAAAACATCACTATGGACTTTGTCACAGGACTTACTAAAACATCCAAAGGCAATAATGCTATCTGGGTCAGAGTTGATCGTCTTACCAATTCTGCACACTTCATTGCTATTAGAGAGGATTTCTCTCTAGATTAGCTTGTCAGGATATATGTGAAGGAAGTGGTAAGATTGCATGGAGTACCACTTTCTATTATATTTGATCGGGATCCGAGGTTTACCTCAAAGTTCTGGAAAAGTCTTCAGCATACTCTGGATACAGAGTTGAGTTTCAACACTGCTTATCATCCTCAGACAGACTGTCAGTCTGAGAGAACAATTCAGACTCTAGAAGATATGTTGAGAGCTTTCTCTATGGATTTCAAAGGTGGTTGGGATCAACACCTACCTTTGGTGGAATTTTCTTATAATAATATCTTTCACTCCAGTATTCAGATGGCTCCTTATGAAGCTCTCTATGGAAAGAAATGAAGGACTCCAACTTGCTGGGATGAAGTTGGGGAAGGAAAGCAATTAGGACCGGATCTCGTTGATGAAATGGAAGAAAAGGTCAGATATATTAAACAACACATAAGAACAGCTCAGAGTCGACAGAAACGTTTTGCCGACAACAAAAGAAAATACCTAGAGTTTGAAGTGGGTGATAAAGTGTTCTTACGAATACCTCCCTGGAAAAGAGTCATGAGATTTGGAATGAAGGGGAAGTTGAGCCCTAGATATATCGGTCTTTTCGAAATACCGGATCATGTTGGGAAGGTAGCTTACCGATTGGCGCTTCCACCGAATCTCTCTCAAGTTCACGATGTGTTCCATGTATCTCTCCTGAGAAAGTACATACCTGATCCTTCACATGTACTTAGCTCAGAAGTTGTACCGCTGGAGCAAGATCTTTCTTATGATGAACAACCGATAGAGATTCTGGATCGTAGGGAAAAGTCCTACGAAGCAAGACCACTCGATTGGTGAAAGTTTTATGGAGGAACCACCAATTAGAAGAAGCTACATGGGAGCTTGAGGATATGATTAGGGAGAGGTATCCTCATCTTTTTGTTACAAAGTAACAAATTTGGAGGGTGAAATTCATTTTAAGGGGGGGTAGAATGTAACACCCGAGACTTTTATGTGAAATATTTTGTTTTTATGTTATATAAATCCTCAAAGGAATCTTTCACTAACACTGCCTTGGCTTTCTTTACATGCAACCGCGGCCTTCCTCGATAGCTTGCGTCGTACGCAATACCGAGTTTTACTAAACAATGATATGCTATTAAAATATTATTAAAACTAGCCGTTATGAATAGTAATAACCACCTTTTCAAATTTTATAAATTTTATTTTTCAAAACGGACTTCATTTTTGGATTTGGAATATCGAAATTAACCTAGGGTGAAATTTTGGTATTTTTCTGATAACTTTCAATTTTTGATGAATAGTGAAACCACTAAGTGGTAGTTAAAAAACTGAATTTTTCATAAAACTTAATTTTACCACTTCTGTGAGTGGAATTTCGAAAATCCGAGAGACACGGTTGATGTCAGTATGTAAAATGTGGTTCAATGAGATGAAAATAATTTTTTGGTGAATAGTAACTTTTTACTTTTTTTACTACGGTTAAAAGTAAATAGGGTAATTAAAGGTAAAAATGATATTATTATTACCCTAAAACATGTCCTAATTCTATTGGACAAGTGTAATTTGACCAAAAACAACCTTAGGAATAAAATATGATCATTTAGACCCACTTGGAATAGATTAGGACATTTAGTATTAATTTATTTAAAGAAGGGTTAAAATAGTTAAAATCAAAGTTTAATAAGTAAATAATTTTTAATATGTGGTTATACATAAGATAAATTCGACTATAAATAATAATTAGAAAGATAATAATATTTCCCACATAATGGAATTTTATTTTTAATTTTCAGACATTAAATAATATAATTTAGTTATGACACAATGATGATGCAGTAATTAACTTTTTAATGAAATATTGACATAATTGATGTTATAAATACCCAAATAAATGTAATTTGAGACTTTTTATGAATTACACTAATTTAATAGGTTAATATGACATGTTAGTAGTGATGTAATTAACTTTTACCGAACTAATCATTCTGTTATGATTTTCACAAAAATCAATTACTAAATAGTGTCAAAATTGACATTAAATAGTTTTTAAAACAAATATTATATTAGTAATTGTTATTTTATTCCTAAAAATCAAATGTTCGTCCAAATGACTTATATAAGGTTATATATATTAATAATAAACAACTTGGGGTTCGTGTGGCTGCTTATAGTAAGTTTATTAACCTTATATTTTAAGAAAACAAGAAGACACAGTAAAAGTTAAATTATCTAACTTAAAGTTAAATGTAAATTATAAGGTTAAAATTGATACCTAAACTTGTCTAAATTCTATTGGAAGAGATGATTTCGACCCCTACCCACCTTATCTTCGAAATATATCAATTTTTAGCTA
The DNA here is from genome assembly GCA_963277665.1 of Viscum album. Classification (NCBI taxonomy): domain Eukaryota; kingdom Viridiplantae; phylum Streptophyta; class Magnoliopsida; order Santalales; family Viscaceae; genus Viscum; species Viscum album. Next base: position 473,372,125 of record OY728156.1, on the reverse strand, counting down.
TTAAAAACCGAATTTGACTTTATAATAAAATAAAATATTAAGTTATTCTAAAGGTGCCCCTCTCCTCCATTATAAATGGGCACCTCATCCCCCTCTTCCTCACACCACTTTGAGCCTTAAAGCTCGGCCAACCCCTACCAATTTCACCTCTCCACTTCCCTAGAAACATCCTAGAGGTTCTGGTCTTCTTCAAAGACCTATTTTAGTGCCCTAAAAAGAGGTCTCAAAGAAGCACTTCAAAGAAGAGGTAATGTCCGTTACCGATTCCTTCATCTTTATTTCTTCTTCCACTTCTTATTCTTTAGTTGTTTCATTATGATGTAATAACATCAGTATCACTAATATAATGATATTTTATTATAAGTATGAAGAAACCCTATTTCACCATCCATCCATCATACGGAAAAAGAAATCACCGCGCGTGCGTACGTACGGAATACCGTCTCAACGCCGCGGTGTAATGTATTTTCCACCACCACCGTACTTGGATGGGTATAATGGTGTAAATAATGACTATATATGACTATTATAAAGTGATATTGATTCTGAAATATTATACATACACTCCAATACAATTCCACGATCATAGGAACGATATCATCACTCGTGCGTACGTACGGAATACCATCTCCATGATGTGATGAGACTCGTTCTACATGATCTTCATTTCATAATAATAATATAAATGAATTGAATGAATGAATATGATATATATTACACTAATACCATTCTGGAAATGAGGTATCTATAACCCAAAGAGAAGAATAAGAATTTATTCGACAAAACACGCATAAGAACAAAAAGTAATAAACACCCGAATAAAAAGTAGTAATGAAATATTACTAATAAGAAGCTAGGAATATGACCATATATGATATCATAACAATAAGTATGATTCTCAAATAAATCAATTACATTATTTAAATCATTATACAGGAGGTTCAGACACTTACGAAGCAAAACATACCTAAGGTAAGGGAAATATCACAATCTCATTTTTATCCGAGATTGTTTATACTTTAGTATTTACTGGGGTGTATTTTATCATCCAAATCCATGTTTCCTCAAAATGTAATATTATTTCCATCCAACTACAATTTTTTAAATCCAATTTTACCCTTCGGTGAGTTTTTAGTAAAGGATATTAATGGAATCTTTTGTCGTTTTTCGTACGAGGTACTTTTTGACTTTTCTGACAAAAGTACGAGAAGAATGTTTTTTTCACTTATATGACATGAATGGATTTTTAAAACATTATTTCCAATAATCATCCTTTACAAGTTTTCATGTTTATTTTTAATCAACTTATTTTATTTTAGAATTGTATGACATGTTAGGAAAGGAAAAGTGTTTTTGAAGTAGAAAGGATATTTTCCTCAAGAATGGAGTTCAAGTGTTTTATCAAAATTATTTTCCATCTAAGATAATAAAGGGTTCTGTTTCTATACCTATTATTACATGGATTTGATTATGTTGTGATGGAAATATTTTTATGAATTCCTTTATCCTATATGAATTGTTTTATGATGTCATGATGTTTAAGATTCCCATTTTTATTACATGGGTTATGCAATGATGTATGATTTATGATTTTGTGGCACACATAAGAATGGTATCCTTATGAGGTGGATGGGACCTATATCTCCCTCCAATGCATTGGGTAAAGATTTTATATCTCATGAGATAGACATGGCTATAATGGTAGGTTATACTGGTTCAGTGAAACAGGACTGAAACGAGGAATGAACTCGGTTCAGAAATGGACTTTGTCCACTAAGATAGTCTTGGCAATTAGTCTTGAATAATAAGAAATGATTCTCTATGATTATGTGTGTATGCCAAAAAGTTTCATGTTTTAAGTTATGATTATTGGGATTACATTTCACTACTATGATTTATCCCATGTTATGAAATTATGCCCTTTTTCTACCTCTCATCGATCTAGTCCTGGTAATGTGGTGTGTTCTCCGTTATGCAACTTTTTCCCGAATCAATCTAATTCTCCTCCCCTCTCTCTGAGGGGATAGTCCATGAAGATGGAGTTAGTGGTCCTGAGTAGTATTTTCACAAGAAGTAAAGTCAGACATTGATTTTAGTGGATGTTTTATGCTACATTGACTTTTTTGAGTTCCTTTTTGTGTTGTAAGTCTTCAGTCACACTACTGGATCTGCCTCAGATGTGGTTTCAGAGTAGGGAGCATTCTCCAGTGCATGGCATTTGGATTTTGACGAATGAGAGGATATGGAGAATGATATCAGTACCAGGCATCTGCATCTTTTCACGGGACAGCTTGTCGAGCAGCCATGTGAAGGCGGATGCTTGACATAACGATGTTGATGCTGGGTAGTGGCAGCTCCAAATATTCTTGATTTGAGTGAATTTTTCTTTTAATGTTCTTATTTGCATGTTATTTTTAGGTTTCTCACTTACCCATAAAAGTTAATTTAAAAATACCAAAAAAATGGATTTGGAGGCAATTGTCACATTGTGTATGAAAATGTGGCATGACATCACACATTGTTTGATACTCTTAGGGGATCTAGTAGGATAATTCAAATTCTATAAATTTATCCATTATGTATGATTTATATATTATGATAACTAATTTGGTTAGAGACCTCATAGTAATATTAACATGGATAAAAAATATTGAATAATGAGTCATAGTTTTAACCCAATGTATCATATATTAAAAATAAGGTTTCATATGGGAAGACAACTTTAAATTGAGGTTTTTATAGTAAATTTTCTAAAATTATCTTATCCATGTTTATTTTAATAGTTATTTAAAACATTATTACAGAAAATTATTCCGAGAAATGTATATATGTAGAAGAAACTATTTCTTATAACTGAATAAGGGACAATTATTAAATGGTTTAGTTTTTTAGTATATGACTATTACTATAGAAAATGTGACTTTATCAGTCTTATGATGAGTTGTGAGGCTTATATTATCATATGAAAAATTATGATTCTCATAGCTATTTTCATTACTGAATGATATTTATTGAAGTTATTCTATATTTTTTTTTAAAGATACATGAAATATTTGAAATATATAAGGATTGTTCAAGAGTTGTATTTATTTAATAGTTTGGAAACATATATTAAATGGTAAAAATATTATTGAAATTTAATTTTATGAAATTGTTATAATTTCTATGATATATATTAGAGAAAACATGAATGAGAATTGGATAACTATTAGAATGAATATACTCTCAATGTTGTGATAATAAAGGGTTGATAGATTTTGAAAAAAAAATATTTTAGACAATATTGGTAACCTTGTGATTGTTAACTAATTCATGATATTTTGTGGGAATTTCATATTATTTTTGAAATTATGGTATATTTTTTATTGTGAGGGATTTTATTACCAAGAGATTAATACCATTTGATGGTTAAATATGGTGTTATTTTCTAGAATAATGTACTATTTTATTATGGTTTAATGTATTAGAAATTGAGATAGATTTGGGAAATATATATTATCGAGAATGTATAATTATTGTATATACCTAGATGAGGATATATATAGACCCTATATTTTCCTTGTAAGAAATTGAAATATATTAAGGAATATTTTCAGAGTTAGGCACTAAGAGAGGGTGTGATTCTAAATCCCAGGGAGCTCTGAATTAATTTTGTAAAAATATCAAACATATTTATATCACGTACATGTATTAATTTTAAGAAAAACTAATATATATCCTAAAAAGTGTCTCATATTGAAAACACGAGACAATGGTTGAAGTAGGATCTTGAGGTTTACCCTAGGTTCTTCCAATGGTTAGTCTTCGCCAAACATCTGGTTGAGGAAACCATTAGTAGGAGCTTTAAATTAAAATACATAAAATAATAATTTATTTATTTTATAAATTTATAGAAGAAAATCCCTTATAAATACCCTTTTATGAATATATGAACATGGTTATCCACACAACCTTTACTAGATATCAGATAATTTGGATAATGTTATTCATTAGAGGATAGACATATAATGAAAAATGGTGATCAAATTTTGGTGAATTAACCGACAACAAATGCAATTAATCAACCTCATTGATTTAAAATGTGTTACTCACCAATGACCAATCCATTATTGAAGTAGGTCTCATTATTTTTCATTTTTTACCTTGTATAAATTATTGAGATTTGAATTTATTTGAATTATTTTTTAATTATGATTTATCTACCCATCACATGATCCCAAATATAGTAATTAAACAGTTGATTTAATTTTATATTTTGTTCTATGGAATTACTCCTTCTAATCCCAACTATATGATTGTTGTCCAAACATGATATCACCACTTTTATTATGTATTCTCCACTCCATCCTCATATTATTCAGCATTGAACCAATAGGTCATTATTTTACCATTTTTAGGGGATTCAAGTGCGATTGAACCCCTAGATTCATGGTGGATGTGTGCATAATAAAATGATCAGAGTTCTGTAGATGAAGTAGAGAGGATTTTAGGTCATGTTTATAGGACCCAGATTGGTGATTTTAGTGGAATTAGAGGTATGTGGGATGCATGATGGACCCCCGTTGGTGATCAGAATCTGATTTCTGGCTACGGATGGGAAACAATCGATGGATAGAGGAAAACCACATAAGTTTCATGTTTTCAAATTGTTGGAATCTCGGTGGTGTATGAAATTACAGAATCCTCATTAATGTTATGAATTTCTATAGAAAACACAACCACACATCTTATAGTCGGATGACCACATGTAGTGTAGCACACCCCTTGGATGTGGCACTAGTGGTTTCAGAATGATATGGACCACAAATTATGTGGTTCGATCATGTGCCATCTTTACTTCTTATGGAATCTTGGATATATTCTAGATTATCGTTCCTATGACCCCATTTTGGAGGACACCTTGTGTGCTCAAGGAGTATATGGGAATATTTCGATACCCAAGCATGGCTAGGTATGAGGATAGGTACAAGACATGACCTGAAACACATTAGAACAACCTAGAGCATAGGGGTAGGCCTTGAATGGATAAGACATACTCTGTGAATAATGTACATGCAATGTGATGTAACATGGACACTGATCCATGTCCAGAAGAGAACACACACATGAAATAGAAAGGGACCACACACCTTTTGGACCCCATACACGTGGTGTAAACCCTTTTTAGGGACATATATATCTCTTTTCTCATTTTTTACTTGGATTTCCCCCACGGGAATCCTATCTACTATGTTTTCAACATTGAATTCAATGGTATAAATATTTTTGGGAAATGAGTTACGATTTGAGTTGATCAAAGAGGGACGCTCCATTAGGCAACACCAGATGATGGTAGTGATTAACAAGGATCATGAGAGAGTTTAGATAGAGATGGTACTCCACTATCACACAATAGAGTGGGTCCTTTATATGGAAAGATGATACTCTACAATCACAAAAGGTTGTAGGTACTCCATTATCATTTTTATGGTTGGGAAGATAGTCCCTTATCATACCTAGGGGTGGGTCCTCTATCAATGGGGATAGGACTCCCATGTCACACCGTGGTGCAGGTCCCCTATACTTGTTATTCTAGGAGGATACAATACTAACCTACATAACTAGGGTGAATGTACTATATCTATGGGTATGTTAATATCCTATCACTCTAGGGAATGTGTCCCTAGATTCTTTCTATAGGAATACGTCGTACCCCCCAATTGCACCAAGGTTTAAGTTCTCTATCAATGGTGATGGTACTCCCTTGTCTCACCAAGGCGTGGGCCCCATAAAATTATTATAAAGATAGAGACTGTAATCCCCCATAATATAGATGGTTTGGGTCCTTTATCTATTATTTTATAACTCCCTTGTCTTTGAGCATTGGCAGTATGCGAGTCCTCCAATAGTGTTATGGCTCCCACAATTATGGAGTGCAATTACGGGGTGTATTACCCTCCATTTTTTTCAGTTTATATGTTATACAAGGTTAAATGTTGTGGATATATAGGTTTTGGTGTGTGATGTGGTGATGGGTGATCCTTTACACATGGGTACAATATTGATTGATCGGTACTACCTGATCACACTAGGGCACATGTTTCTCACACTCATTATTTAAGATGAAGATGAAACTCCCCTACATGTGTGTGTGTCATAAATTGAATGAGTTCAATTTCCATGTCATACTAGGTCATGGTCCCCTTTATCTTGGATATTTTTCTCCCTTAGGATTTCAAGCAGTGGAAAGGTGTGTTCCCTCGTTATGAATTTTGCGAGCAAACACATTACATTTCAGGCTTAAATGATGGACCATTAGAGTGTCAATATTACTCATCCACATGGGATAGACGGTGGGATGGAGATCCCATTTCTATCTCTTTTTGGATTTTTATATGTATATATCGATATATTGGGTTTGATTTCCAAATTTAATTTTGTTGATATTTCTACTTAAATCATGTATTTGATCACTTCATCTTTAGTTTTCAAGTCATCCTCCTATGTATGAATATATTATCTCCTACATGGTATTTTAACAGTACATATTGATTCTTATGTAGACGATGGATAGATCAGTAATGATAATAATGGATAATGTGGAATAACTGGTGCACAGAAAACATTCACTGTTCAGGTTGTCATATCAGTAGTCAGGCAGTCTTAGTAATTTTCTAATCCTCTTGTTTTCAGGTTGGGACATAATTTTTGTGTGGGGTGTATTTTTTTCATGACATTTCATATTGAACTATCTCAATCATTTTAAATCCAAATAAACAATTACATAATTTTTATTTACATTATATTATTTTTTTTATAATTATTCCTCTAAAATTGTTCATGGAGATTGTGGGTTCATGGGTATAAGTACTTTATGAAGGTCCTCCCATTTTAGTAACACATTATCGACCCTTGGCGCCCACCCCTTGCATATGGAGGAATGATAGGGTTGTGGTAGCCTAGTATTCCACTGGAAAGCCAGTCCATAGTGGTTCAGGTTATTACAATATGATTATATTAAATAAATACATTTTTTTAAAAAAGTTAGGTAACATGATACAACCTAAGATGGAATGGTGGATGTCATATTAGATGTTATATCTCAAATTATAAAATTGTTATGATTATAATCACCTAAAAAATTAGTTATTAATAATTAAAATTGAATGGAAAAAATTTATTTGTGGGGGTAGAATATAAAGATCTAATATTTTGGATCCTTTAAATTAATATTATGTTTAACTGATTGATCGACATGAAATACAAAATTGAGGTAACACTAGACTAAAAACAATGAAATGCTAAAATTACTTAAACTGTATTACCATTATTATAAAATATAACAATAAGTTAAAATAATCAAATATTATTTTTTCAATTTGATTAATATTTTAAAAATGATTCAATTCATTTAACTATATAAAAGAATTTTATATATTATATCAAAATAAATTAAATTTATAATAGTTTTCATTTTATTTTAATATATAATATTTATAATTCTTAACTAATATGTCAATATTCAGTTATTTAAATATTTATATAAAATAATATTAAATACCCATGATGTTCAAATGGTCATTTTAAAAATGATATTTTTATCGTCCAATATTATTGAAATTAAATGAGAAATAAAATTTTATATTTTTTTCTCAAAAAATGACATTATAATAGAATTTTATGATTTAAAAATTACCCATTGTTAAAAATTTTATATTTCTAGGAAATTATTCATTTTTAGTTGAAAGTTTAAAAATACAGTTTTTACTAAAATCATATCATATATGAATATATCAAGACATAAGTATATCTTAAAAATATATAAAAATTTTCAGTTATGTATTTATGTATTATAACTATGTATTACAAAACTCTATTATAAATTTATGAAACCTATTTGGACAACATAATCCTTGCCAATAATTTTTTGTTCTAGGTATTTTCGTTTAATGTAATTTAATGTTGAATACATTTGGTTTTTATTTCTTTTTAATAAACTTGAATTATATTTTTTAAAATAATAGAATACAATTCATTATTATAAAATACACTTATATTTTTATCCTCATTATAAATTTGATACGTTACAATATAGTTTTCTTAAAAACAGTTATTTGTGCATTGTATTTAATGATGTTAAAATTAATTTTTACTAAATATGTAAATTTTTTATGAGAATATCAATTTTATCTATGAAATAATTTGGTATAATTTATTTAATATTTTTATTTATTTTTATAAATTAATATAAAATTAATTTGTTAATAATTTATTACCACATTAAAAAAATTGAAAATTCAAAAAAGTATAATAGTCTAAGAAATACAAAAATGTATAAAAATGGTTTGAAAATGAATGTTTGAGGTAATACCTACCTTATATCATCCCCCAATTCCTTATTATACATTTCGGAGTCTTATTGACATTTCATACATGTTCTATGATTATCTTAAAATGTAATATTTACCAAAAAATCTATTTTCACAACAGAAAAGGGACCTCATACCACACCTTAAATACAATGATCTCCCCTTTTTTATTCTTATATAATAATTATAGATTTTAATTAATCATATTCAAATTTATAAATATCCTAAAAAATAATTTCAAAGGAGTCCTCCCAGGGAATATATAATCATTCTACTAGTTTATTTTTTTATTTTTTGTAATTTTCATTTATTCTTTGAAAAATATGATTTTCAAATTCTTATATTTTTAAGTTAGAATTGTTTATAAATAAAAAAGTATTATTAAAAGGGAATAAATAAAAAATATTTTTTAAATTTTCTATTATAAAAAAATAATGTCATGCATGTGTCATACAGACTACCACCTCGACAAAGTGTTGACCTTCGTTCTTTCCAACTGCCACTCTTCATTGATTATAAGGGAGAAACTAATGAAAAAATTTGACACATATATAATAAATTAAATTAATAACTCTATCAAATTTAATAAAAAAATTAGTGGAATGCGAATAATTTAATGAATTCTAGTGCTCATGGATTTTAATTTGTTTACCCACATAAGAAATATCTAACGACATAAATGAATACATTGTGTAGATATCTAAAACTTCTGTCATAATAAGATATTTTATGATATAATTAAGTTTAATTAACACAATTAAATGGATAAGAGTCTTTGAAAATGATTAATAGATTGTAAAATACCTTCTAATGGTTATTAATTTCACTATTATCATCTAAATAACATCTGGGAAATATATTAATTTTTTGATTTATATGAATGCTCAAAATATTCAAAGAAAACTGATTTACTATGGAATAAAAAAACTTGGTTTAATACTTCATTAATCTTATCATTATTGGATTATTACCTTAGTTATTAATGTGATCATCATCTTAATGAGATAGTTAATTATTTTTTCCTCTTGAATAAAATTATTTATAGAAATAACCATATCATGAATATGAAAAATTTGAGAGATTAAGTATGATAATTTTCAGCATATTCATTCACAATAAACTAAAAATAATAAATATAACTACATACAGAAATATGTGTCTTCTAGCATTTGTATTTTATATCAACTAATCCTACCAAATATGTATTTTATTTTTAATTAATTAGATCATATAATATAAATCCTCAACTATCAAAGAATTTTAATTGATATTTTATTTTATAATTTCTTATGGTTTTTGTATATTTATATAAATATTACATCCCATTAATATTCTTTTGGTCATTGTTCCATGGATGATATGGGTTCAGGAATATGATGGATAGATTTGGCTTTGATACAATAACTATAGTGCAGAGCGTCATGGAGGTTCTACCATTTCTTTTATATCTATGGTGTGGGAATTTGGTTATGTAATGGAGCCTTAGGATAAAATCAGTGGTGGATTTTCCATTTTGGATCAACTACAGCATGGGAAATGTTTTTATGGAATATATTATTAGGAAATATTTTTTGTGATTATTCAATAATTGGAAAAACTACTACATGGATGAGATAATTTTTCATAGCCACTAATTAGAAGTCAATTGAGTGGCATGAAATTTTCTATTTCAAAATCTCACCTTCTATATTTTTATAGATATACAATATAGAGCCTTCCATGGTTCTCTAAATCCTGTTTGACCAACAACACTACGTCTTGGTCTCTTACACAATATCATGGTCTGAACCATTTTCAACACTTCTTTATAGTTTTGTTCTGGGATATATAATGGTATAATTTTTTTATATTGTTTGAAATGATGAACCCAAATTTTATATTCAAAACTACTCAAAATAAAATATCATCCAACCCATTGGATATTCAAGGCTATTTATAGAAATTTTGTCTTCTCCAAACCCTTTAATCTTGAATCTATATACAAATGTATAGAGTTATCCTTTCTTCGTTATGTGAAATCACCAAGTTACAAAATTCCAAATTCTAAACTTATCGCTTTCATTGAGAGTAATGATTCCTCACTTATTTTATGAGTGAAATATTTTTTATGGATTATGATTATAGGTATTTATCGTAGATGATTATCACCATCTACACTATATTAGATGATTGAATTTCAAGTGATTACTAGATCATGCGATTAAAGGTAGGTGATTATATAAATATTTTCATTTAAATGAAACCATAATTCCCTAATCTAATTTTCTTGGAATTGAGTGAATTTATTGTTTTATTTGTAAGGACTCATGGATTTGTTTAATTAAATCCAATTTCAATTGAATGGATTTATTGGGAAGTTTTTTATAAATATTAATTGAAGGAAAAAATTATTTAATTAAAATATTATATGTTTATTCTTGAGAAAAAATAAATTAAAAAAATATGCTTTTTGAAATTAATGAATCTAGTGAAATTCAAATGATATGGATTTGGATATTGAAATGGAATAATAAAACATGAAATTGGGAAATTGAATTATGAATGCTTATTTGAGTATAATTTATTTTATTTGACAATGATTGATTAAATGATTTAAAACACATGTGAACATACGTAGTTAGTTGGTTATAGGGAAAAAAGCTTGTAAATTGACTCCCTTATAATGGATTAAGGATTAAAACACTAAAAAATACTTATTCTACAAGACTATATGTAATGGGGTTTGAACTGATTTTATCATGATGTCCTAATTCTTATAGAAATTTGAAAACACCATGATCAATAACTATTGAAGGTTTAGTTTGATGATCCTATATCCTAACCAAATACCTCAAGGTCTATGACAGTGTTTTGTTGCTGATATTTGTTTATTAAATTTTTAGTTTTTATCGAAATAATTTATTCATATATATTTTCCCTACATATAAATTTTCTATTTATGATAGATTTGGATAAACCATTAATATATTGGTAATTGAATTTTTTGAAAAGATGTTTATATATAAAATATTAATATGATCTTTCATTTAATGTTTTATTTTAATTAATTTATAAATGGTTTATTTTTATTTAAACATGTCATTGATAATTTGGTGAAATACTTCTAGGATTTATTTCTCACATCCAACCATTACCTTTTTGATTTTATAGACTATATTTTTTTAGGTCTAGGAAAATGGAATGTTCATTCATTTTAGTAGCAGGTGTCTGAAATCATTGGACCTTGGTTGATGATTGTGACTGATGGATATATGATCCCCTTATTACACTGTGAGTCTTATATTCTTCTTGAAAGATGTGGTGTCTTCTTTTATATGATGTATTAACTTTAGATCCTCATCAATATTCTTGTGGTACAATTTTTTCCTTGGTGAGTGTTTGAAATAATGGTTATTCTTTGTTTTATGTCCTACTTTTTTATACCGATTATTCAATTTTTGGGATAAATGATAGCCTATAACTATTTATTGATTCCCCAAGGTTAGTAACAAACATGTTTCAATAGGAAATTGTGTTTCTGTTATATCATATTAAGATATAGTTCTGGTCTACCATGGTACCTAGTTTGGTTTATGAAACAATTTAATCAGATAAAGGTTGAAATTTTTTTCTTGATGTTGATATATAGTTTTGAATGTATTTGTAGACATGTGGTAGGATTATCATGACCAAAGGGGAATATAAATAGGATTTTCTAGCTACTATCATCACATCATAGATTAATTCTACATGGGAGTTTGATAAATAAATATTTATGGAATAAATTGATATGATTTTTTTTTCATTTTATGACATTATTTTTGGATTTTGAAATTCCATAAAAATTTAATTCAACCTTATATAATTGATATGAATTTATCTATTAATTTAGTTGATGATATGAGAATCATTCATGATGTTTTTTTATTCCTAATGATTTTATTTATAACCATTCCCATAAGATGGCCTTTTGTCTAACCTTAGGTGGGAGCTACCAATGAATCTTGAAAATATAAACCTATAAGTGATTAGAATACACTTTAGATAATGGTGTGTGCTATTTATTATTTGGGATAGGATCCCACACCCTTTCCTATTCAATATATTTTTTTGGAAAACACAAAGGACGAGACTAGATATTATGATCAAGAAAATTATTTAAAAAAATACAAGTATTTTAAGGCATAAATGATCCTAAATAGGTAGAGTATTTTTTATAAAACATTGAACATATTTTTGTGTTCTGGGAAATTCTATGCTCATTAAAAGTGAGGTGTTATACTTTCAAAAAGAAATGCTCTGGAAAGATATTTTAATATTTGATAGTTTTTGTACTGAAAATGAAGCATTAGTGTGTAAATACATTATATCCCTCATTATAGAATTGTTATATCTAGAGTCTATGGATTTGGAGAAGTCTATGGGTTATTTAAGGATCCAATAGGGTGATATCACCAAAAAGATACATGAGACATGCATTGCGATACATGTTTATTTTTCACTAGATGTGGTGACTAATGAGAAGATAATGTTTTAAATATATTACCTGGTTCTTTGATTAGATATTAAATATCATGAATTCATGATAATTATCACATTTACATAGTCACGAAAGATATAGATTTGATGGAAGATCTTGACATGGACGGTTTGTTATGTTTTATGGGAGTTCGTCGTACTCCAAATAGAAGTTTTTCGGTTTCTATAAATAGAAAAAAAGTGGGATGAATCTCAAGAAGTATCACAATACCTGACATCATATACAAATTCTGAGGAGTTGGGAAGAGAAATTTTTACATTCTTTCAATACGGTATGGTTGGATATATGATCAATTTTATACAAATGCACTAAACATATATGGATAATGTGGTCACTCCAATCACCTAAAGAATTGTTTCCATGTATTTTCTACTAACATAGTAAAATAGGATCATCATCAACCAATGTTAATTTACTGTAATTAGATTCTTCAATATAAAGAGGATTCCTACCTCATGCATCTAGAACAATGATTATCCCCACAATGCAAGAGTATCTAGTGGAATAAAATAATGGTCTAGAGATTGTGATAAGTACCATTATTATAGATTCATATTTAGTGAATGCAGTATTTGATAGTAGTAAATCTAATTCATTCATCATGACTTTTATTTTGAATTAGTTAAACCATCATACAGGGCTTATATATTATGTGATGGATATTTCTACACCCATCAGAGTGATAAGTGAAACAGGTATCTATTTCATATAGTATGACTTTGGTTTTTTAGAGATCAAAATCACCTGTAATTTTTTTGTGTTCATTTGAAATAATTATATTTTATTCATGTGATGGATTGGATAATTTCACATAAAACTTGTATTGACTTTTATCTTCAACTATACTATCTATCAATCCTTAATAGGGTGTTATATGATATCTATTTAAAATCGGACCTGAGATCGAGCAGATACATAACACATATTTTTGAGTTGGAAAGAGTGATATATATCTTTTCTTTTGATCTACGTAAGGAATCATTGAGTGGTTATTTTGTCTAATGGTCAATTTTTTACCAACATGTTTCCAATCAAAATTCATAACCTCCCACCCACAAGGGAGGTTATCATATCTATTGATTTGGTACAAGGTACCCAACCTATCTATATTTCCATTTACTAATGGGAACTATCTATGTTGAAGGATTTATATTCATAGTTAGAAGATTCTTTTGATAAAGCATTATTTCTCCCAATTGTGTCACATTGGGTTGTGCATATCATTTTTAAAAAGAAAGATGTCGAGACACTTTGAATTTTTATTTTTATTATATATTAAATCAAGTTATGATAGAGAACATGTGTCTATTTCCAAATATTTTAGATATATTTTATCATTTTAATGTGTTCAAGATTTTCTCAAAGGCTGATCTTCTCTATAGTTACCACTGGTACAGAATTAAAGAATATGATATTCTTATGACTTCATTTTGTTGTAGAAATTAACATCATGAGCCTATTTTTATACCTTTTTTATAATATATTCTCATTTATATGTTACATTTATGATAAATTTGATAATACACATGCATATTGATTCATTCATGGAGGTTTTCATGGATGATATCTTATATTAATCTAAAATCAAGGTGGATCATGTGTGTTATGTTAGAGAATAATTAGAAATCATGGGAGTCAATTGAATTTATAAAAATATATAAAAATTTAATTTCTGGATTCATGAAGTGAAACTTTTGGTAACCATGGTCTGGGAAAATTATATTTTTGTGAATCTTGGGAAGGTAGAGGTTTTAATGATATGGGAACAATAGTGAATTTTTTTAAATATTAAATGGCTATTTAGTGTATCAAGAAAGTAACAAATTTTTTTCAAATAATTATAATTGATGGATTATCCAAGAACTTATCTCACATATAAAGGAGTAATATTTTTTTTCATTGAATGTCTCATAATTATTTATAATTTTTAAAAAAAATTTGATTTCTTTTCATGTGTTAACTCTTCTAGAGGCTGCACATAGATTTGTGGTCTTTTGTGATGAATCATGTTCCGATTTTTGATACATTATCATTAAATGTAACTATGTGATATCTAATTGATACAGACATTATAGTCCACATGATAAGTACAATCCCACTCTTGAACTCAGACTCATAGTTGTGATACATTATCTTTAGAGAAGGTGAAATTAAAATTCCAGAGAATGCTTTACCATTTAACATGGTCACAAGATTTCACATTATATACCCTATTTTTTTAACGTTTTTAGTGGAAATAGTGGGATTTATTAAAATCCATTGACATCTACATTTCATGTTGACAACACACATATCGTTGGATGTGGAAGATTTTTTTTAAAAAAATTTCTTCAAGTAGCACAATGGATGAAAAGATTCATCTTACTTGAATATATTCAATGATTTTTGACATAATATAAATCACATAAAACTACATGTTATATTATTATATGAAATAAATTAAATTAAAATTAATTAATAGAGTGAAAAACTGAACAATAATTTAATAAAATGATGTTATTGTAAAATTAGGAAAATAACCTTTCTGGTTTGGTTTATGGGTTTCATAATTCATTTTTTTTTTCATTTTGTTTGACAGTGTCATTATGAAATATCACACATAAAATAAATTTCATTTATTTATCTATTGTGAAGCATTTAATATATACAAAATACAAAATTCCACCTCCTTCTATAATCAAGGTTGACAGAACACCTCAATCGCGAATGTGACAAATTCCAGGTCGCAGCTCTATAACATGATGTTTTGTCCACCGAATGTCTCAACAACATCATAAGAAGTAATTTTATATTATACAATGGAGGGAAAATATTAAAACAAAACATTATAATAATTTTTTAGTTTAGTGAAATGGTGGTAAATATTCGAAACTTTGCACCTCACTATTTCTCATGAAAAAAATAAAAAATAGTTATATTTAAGCAAAAATTTAAGAAAACACCACTTACCTTCCCTGGACCAATCCATAGGTTTTCCAATAATTTTAAGGGTAATAGGTAATGTTGGTGATAATTTTTCTAGGATAAGAGAATAAAAATAAAATGAAATGGGAACAAAGAATAAAATCAAAATTTAAAATATAAAAAAGATAAAAGATAGAGATTGATAGAAGAAAAACAAAATAAAAATGAAAATAAAAGAAAATATTAATGGGAATAATGATGAAATTAGAATAATATTATTATTATTAATAGTGGGTGATAACACTTTGATAAAATAATTAATGAATAAATATAATAAATGAAAATTAATTAAAACTACAGAATAATTAAATTTTAAAAAAATTAACGATTAAAACAAATGAAGTAGATCATCAAAATCCCTTTAGTTGCCTCCGTCCATGAGTACAAAAACCCTTTAGTGTTGTTGGCCATTCCTCTATTTATAGAGGTAGAAACCTCCTTCATTGGATTCCTCCATAAAAATTGAGTCTTTAAAATAACTTGACAATGTTTGAATATGTTTAGACCCACAATTCATTTTAAAAGGAATTAAAAAAATATCTCATAGAAAATATGGGATTCAATATATATCATGGAATATATACTCATGGGGATAAACCCGATCATTAATTTTTGCATATCTCATGCATGGTGGTGTGGATGGACATGTGGAATCATTTTAGTGGGCTTGTTAATGGATGTAGTGAGCGAGGGCCTCCATTATTTGGCCTTAATAGTGGATCGATGTAGCCTTGAAATGTAATTATTTTAGTTTTTCTAGGTTGAGGGAGTGATCATGGTGGTTGTTTGTGGCGAAAATTTAGGTAAATCTTGATCATGAACTTCCATGACCGTAAAAATGGTGGTTTTCACATATGAATATGTTGGTGTTCCGGGGGCTGAGAAAAAAAAAGTGGAATAGAGCGGTCGTGGTCATGTGTCTGAGTGAGAGTGAGAATGACCAAGGCCATATGAAATTATCTTAATTAAATAATGAAATAAAATGTTTGATACACACACCACATTAGGATGACGAATGATATATACACTTTATTTAATATGAGAATGCAAAATCCATTCTGTAATGAAGTTAGATTGGGGTCCTCCTCCCACACAATGGACCCACCTCTTCCCAATGAGGCTATCCTATCACCATTTATTCCACATATCCACATTAGGCTAGTGAATAGACTGGCCATGTCCCAAATTCTTCCCACAAGTTTCTCCATGTGTAGGCCACACCCTTTTCGTCTATGTGGAACTCCCACTGGTCACCTGGCTAGTCAACCAATTATGAGCTGACAAGTGGTAGGCATCCAAAAATCTATGGGCAACTAAACTTAGAACTAATTTATTTATAAAACTACTGAAAAAATGTTATGATTTTACTTAGAAAGATTTAAAATATCACATAAAAAGGATATTCTGTATTTCAGAAAATAATCATTGAAAAGATAAATCATTAAACATAACATTTAAATCCATAATAGATTTATTTATGTTAAATTAGTTTTACTTAAACATTTATAATATCCAAAATTCAATAAATCAATATAATACATAAGAATATAGATTAATATACAGTAAAAATAATTACATTATTTTTTAACAAATTTATGTAATTATTATTTCATAAAATATCCCCACTCCGAATCTATGCTTGTCCTCAAGAATAAAACACCACAATTAAAAATAAAAGGGAATAAATGATACCACTATTTAATTCTCAAAACAATTAACTAAAATTAGTATCAATGGTAAATCATACATTCAGAAATCCAGATAAAATATAAATGTAATTTCACATATTTCAAAAGATCATAAATCCTAGTATTTTACATTTCCCCTTTAAAAACTGATGTAAAATTTCATTTTATTCAATCAATATCCTTATTATATTATTATTAATCCATAAAAATCATTACATACCTCAATTTGTATTTTTTAATCTTATCACCAATGATATAAATCATGTAATTTAATGTACATATCATGATAACATGCTCGATATCCATAATAATCAAATAAACTAATTTATCTACATTGTAAATATAATAGGCACATGAAATCATGAGTTCCTTGCAATGATGTTTCATATTACTATGAGGCTAAATGTAGGTAATCATTTATATTTAAAAATCCAGATTCAAGGAGGTGATTTCTCCATAATGTATTGTGTATGATATTAAATGAAAAAGTGTAATGATATTTTCCCCTTCAAATTTTTAAAACACCAAATTACAAAGATTAAACCGTACTCATGATATATAAAATCTTAATTAATTAATTTCTCCTTCTTTAAATTTATCTACATATACATATTCTGTTATTTTATAATTTTATTCAATTTTTTATGTCTTTCAAAATATATACTTAGAATGTATCTCACATATTCCACTTAATGTCATGTGATAAAAATTATTGGAAAGATAATAGTGATATTTTATAATCCCATTTTATAACCCAATTCTATCATTGTTTTATTTTTTTTACTTCATGAATAGAAAAATATATGGAATAATGAATGAATCGACAAAAATTTTCAAATACTAATGATAAAACCCTCACAAATCCCACATATAATGTATTTCATCACATTCACCATGACCACCTTCCACCACACAATTCAATTTTAAAATATAATAAAAATACTAGGATTTGTGTATGAATGGATAAAAATGGCATGAAATATGGATCAGATATAAATAGATCACTAATGGCCACTAATTTTTAAAAAGTATTAATTTATATAGTGGCATCAAGGATAAAGGATTTTTAAAATATTCCCTAAGAATTTTTAATATGTTTTTTCACAATCATAGTTCTTAGAAGTTTTAATGCATGTTATCTTGTATGGCATGTCATAATGACACTCAAGAAATATGATTAAGAAAATGGAAAATATTTGGTCTATAAATCCTCTCTCAAATGGGACATATGAATTGAGATAATCACTTACGGAATAAATAATATTAAAAATGCATTTTACATAATCTTATAAATTCATATCATGAAAAATTATTGAGAAATTTAATTTACATAAATTAATTAATTCCCTCAAATCATGTGTCCACGTTTTAATATCCATGATTCTCTCTAATCATTAAATTATCCATTTTTCTCATTTAATTTCAATATCATTGAAATCTAAAAATAGGTCTTCGTCGACTTCCTAAAAAACTCATGCCTCAAATATAAGTCAATTAATGTAAGATTTCATCTATCAGTATGTAAGTTCCATTTTAAGGCTAAAAAATTATTTTTATAATTAATATATGGGTTTTGAAAGATATTTTTTTAATTAAATTATCTTTTTAATTTTAAGATATTAATCAGAATACTTTACTATTTTTTGGATTCTTTGTTCCATCTTGATCCTACAAAAGTAAATTAATCAATTAATAACAAGGATCATGGTATTAACAATAAAAATTTATAGGGGGAATGGGATGAATGCTATTAAAATTCCTAATAGTGGAGTTAAAAATACTAGAAATTTGGTAAATATAATTCATTGTATGATCCCCCATGTGGTAAATAGGTTGTTTCTTCCTACAAAATTGAAGTAGAAGATATTATCCATAGACTAATATTAGGTGGATCTTCTCTAAAATGAACCAACATATGTTGATTTTTCAAGATTAGAGTTTTTTATTCTTAGTGGTGAGGAATGATACATGGATAAGGATATACTAAAATCACCCCCTTCACGATTAGGTATAACATTCATGGTGGGTTAGGATATAGTACGAATCATCCTCCTTCTAGAGTTTTACTTGTGAAACATATTCCTTATTAACTAGTGCAAGCTCTATATAGTCAACATTGATTGATTGATCAGAGGGGATGTAAAATGAAATTTCATAAAAAAATATATTCAAATATAAATTATCACTTTCAATGTGATCATCCTCTATCTCGGTTTCACTTACATAATATAATTCACATTACGATACTTCTTTTGGTTATTTCTATTAATTTTTTAATGTAATTGAATTTTAATGAATAAGTAGTGTTAATAAATTAATCTAACTTTCAATCAGAGAATGTGATTAGAAAAGAAATAACATGGTCTTTGTGGTTTGGTTAATGGGTTTTATATTTCATATTTTTGTTTATTAAACATAGATTTATAGTATAATTATTAAATCACAATCTTAAACTACTATTATTTTATTTTAGGACTATTGAATCTAGTATTTATATAGAAAACTAAATTCCATCTCCTCCTATAATCAAGGTTGATGTCCTAACTCAATCGGGAACACGAAACCTTCTAGGACCCAACATTATTGTATTCTATTTCATCCCTTAAATGGACCAACCCCATAATGTATATATTGTGTGTCTATTATAATGGGGGTAAATGTTTAAAATAATGGTTTAGAAGTAAGATTGGGTTCTGTTTTATGGTGAAAAATCACCATACCAGTTCACTTCACCCTTTCTCACCACAAACATAAATAATATATTAAATTTTAAGCATAAAATTATTAAAAAACCACTTATCTCCCATGGAAAAAGCATTGGGTGAGCTCCTCATGTTTAAGGGTAGGATTTATAGTAGTGATAATGAGAAAAAACTATAGAATAAAAATTAAAATAAACGGGAAAGAAGAAGAAAAGATAAAATCACAAATATAAAAAGGGAAAAGTGGTAGAGTGATGAAGAATAAGAAAAGAAAATAAAAATAAAAAAATGAATGGACAAAATGACGATATTAAAGAATAATAATAATAATAATAATAATAATAATAATAATATTTTTAATAATAGTGGGTAATACAAATTTGAAAAAAAATTCATTAATTACTTTTAAAAAATAAAATCAATTAAAACCATAGAATATTTATAATAGGAAAAAATAATAGAAGAAAAAAAATATAGTAGAGATTCAAAGACCCATCATAGGCCTCCCTGTATGGTTACCAACACCCTTAGGAAGCGGTGAGCCCCCTATATTTATAGACTAGGGAAACCTCCTTTGATGGTGTCCTCGGTCAACACTATGTCTTCATAAATCAATTCTGAAATTTTAAAAATCTTAGAAACCTTCATTATGTAGGAAAAATGTTTCAAAATCCTCACATTGATAATAAGGGATTCATTATGTAATGTGGAACAAGTCCTCATGGGGAAGATTGGGGTATATAATTTTACTCTAGATCGTGTATAGAAGTGTGTATGGTGACATGGAATAGGATTAGTGGCCCGGTACATGGTTGTGGAGAGTGATATCCTCTATCATCCAACGTTCAAAGTGGTTGGATAATGCCTTGAAATGGTGTCATGGGGGTTCATTTGAGGTGGAGGGAGAGATCTTGGTGACATAAGGTGGTGGTAGTGGTGAGAGATCCTGTGATCAAGATTCCTCACCTAGGAAAATGATTGTTATAGAATTTAAGAAAGGTGGTGTAATGGTGGCTAAGAAGTGGAGGTGGTATGGAAAGGATATAATCATGTGTCTGGGCATGAGTGAGTGGGATCGAGGGGCGAAAACTTCATACCAATTAAATATTGAATAGTAAAATACGATATACATCACACATTTTGATGATGATTATGTTGTTCACTTTTACAAATTATAGCGTTTGAAATCCCATCCCCAATGATGTTGTATGGGGATAACCCACCACCACCAGGACAACCCCATCACAGTGAGGATATCCTCTATCTTTCTTAAGGGATTGACCACCAAAGGCTGGCACATACATAATATGAAACCCATCTTCATCCCATAGGTTCCTCCCCATGTGGACTTCACCCATTTTGTCTATGTGTACCTCATTATCGTGGATTATATGGACAACCACTTGTGGGATGATTATGTGGTGGTCTTCCATTACATCATGGTATTTAAAACATGGTCCAAATTTTTTGGTAAACTTTGAAAAACTATGATGTCATACAAATTACAATGATTTCAAATCTGAAATATAAGTGGATATTTCATTTTTCGTTAAATAATCATTGATAAAATAAATAACTAATAACTACCATTTCAATACTTAATAATTCTATTTACTTTAATTCATTTTACTTACATATCTATTTTTATCAGTTTTTCAATAAAATGTTAAAATTCATGGGTTTGTATATCACAAAACTATTAAAATCATTATTTTTTTAAAAACTATGCATACAAATATCAATGGGTCACGTGTTCCTCTAGTATAGGGAATTGAATGGATATTTCATTAAGAATAAATAATTTGAGCCATGCAATTAAAGAAGCATTAAAAGTTTCAGAATTGATGGGATACCTTGATTTTTTTCAGTTGGGATCCCAAGAGGATGGGGGTGAAATATTTTTGAAAGCATGTGGTCAAACTAATTTCATCTTCAGATGACGGTTTATGAATTCCATATTAATAATGTTTTTTATAGGATTTGGGACTATCATTGTGGTAGGTAACCCTTCATTGAGTTGTTGTTACACCATGAAAGTATTATTATTTTTTGAAAACTATTACATCATTTCTTTTTATATGAGTAAGGATGTGAATGTTGTTTTCTATATTTACCTATGGGAATTTATCCTAAAATAATAGAAATTAGCTATGATTTTTGTTAACGATTTTGGTGGCTGGTTATGCAACAAGTTATCAATGGTTTTTTTTCTCATTATTTTAATTGTCACAGGGTCAAGGTTGATCACTATAAACATTCATGTTTTCACCATCCACTTTCATTTATGACTTTGATCTTGGATGATATTTTAATAGATATCATGGTTAGGATTACATGAACCCTTTGAGGGAATAATATTATATAGTTTTCTATTAACTAACTTTCTAAATTAGATCACTTAATTACCATTTATGGTACAACCAAAGATGAGGAGATGGAAATTCTATCTGTGTGGAACATACCAATATTTCATTATTTTCCATAAGTAATATTTTTTATAGATATTATTATATGATGTATGTTTTTTGGAGTTCACTTCAGGGGGATATGGGGTCCATGGTTAGTTTAATCATGATATATCGTCCCAAAATGGACATTCAGATAGAAAGAGATAAAAATATTATTGAACACATGATTTGTTCTTGTATTATTTACATTTTTAGATATTGGAAAATAATTTTGACGATGGTTTCATTTTACTATAATAAAATTTACAATTATTCCTTCTGAATTTCTCCCTTTGATAAATTTCATGGAATGTTGGTTAAATATCTATTATGTCGGTCAGATAATTCTGAACCTTTCCTTGTTTGAAATAGTTTGATCAAAGTGTTTATAAAAAAAATTAATTTCATAATTAAAAGAATGCTAATAATAAAAATATTTTATAAATACTGTGTTGATCATCATTGACACTCGTTGGAAATTTCAGATAGTGACTATGTGTTCTTGATAGTTTGACATAATTTGGGGAACCAATGGCATATAAAATTGGGAAATTTTTCTTTGAGATAGTTGTTTCTATTTGAGTTTGTTTTTTATATTTGAAAGCTATCCTACCTCTTGGATTTACACTTTAGTTTTCATAAATGTATAATGATTTTGAAGGAGTTATATCTATGAACGTATCACTCTATGAAAGATCGATTTTTGAGATTTGTGACGTTGATGTTAATCATGAAATATCTATGGAAGATCATATAATTCATATTACAGATTATGAGATTAACATTAATCATGGGAAGCCCATACCATTTTTTTGGTTGTTACGATAACATAGATCTTATTCACATGAGGCATGGGAGTATGAGACTTGGATGAGAGAGAATTGGAACCATCCCTTCAGCATTGAGTCTTATTGATAGTAATTACTGGGAAAGAAAGTGTTTATAGTGGGGGTATCTTAATGTCACATTACTATCTTTCAAGGAGTGATGTCATAGATGAGATGGGATGACTCTTCGAGAGTCTAGTTGTGGCATGGATGAGAAAACTACAACATAGAATTTCTGATTTATCCATCAATTTCCATAATAAATACAATGTTTAGAGTCATTTGTATTGTGGTTCTTCAAGATGGAGTCTTTGGGGGATCTAAAATTGTTAGTACGATATATAAATTGGAAAGGTGGCTATAATGTGGAGTCCTAGAGTGTGTTTTTGGTGTTTTTAGATTTTTTGGTTTTGTTGTGGAATGGACAAGAGGATATGGTGTAGCCTTTTATTAGTGGTTATGTTCTCTCAAGTAGTATTTCTTACAACACTATAGTCCCTTTCCTAGTTTTTTGGATCTGTGATGTGATGCTCTTTGTGTTTCACGTGCATGTATTTGACCAACCCCCCTACGGGATGGTCTTTTACACTACACCATGGTTTGGAATTTTTTCAAAACATCTGATCTATGGGGTTGTGGGATTCTCCATGGTATATTTATTTACATATTTAATATTTTATGTTAAAAATTCTCCTATAAATGTAATATACAACCCTTTACCTTTAAAAGGATCTATAGATTGTATTTTCACTTCTCTAAACCCATTCATATCAGATCATGGTGTTAGTGAATATGAATGACCACTATCTTGAATGTGAAATTCCACTGTTTTGAAATTTCCCTTCCATAACATCTATCATTCTTTGAAAATGATAAATGAATGTATTTTTTATTGATAACATCATTTTTTGATGGATTTTTATTCCAGTTTTTGGTCTTTAATTTACGATGCCTTTGAAAATTTGTTGGAGGTTCCCTTTTAGGGTGATTCCTTGATCATGGGATTAAAGGTGGGGGTTCCATGTTAATTAACCATATAAAGGAACCATTAATTTTCCAAAATTATTTTCCATAAAATGCATGGTTTTAATGTTTGAATTACAATGAGGTATGATTTTTTTTAATTAAAAACCTTTTTAATCAATTTTATTTATTTGGTGGGTTTTTAAGAAATTAATGCAGAAACAAGAAATTATTGGATGAAATTATTTGATGTTGGCTTAACAGAAAAATGACTTTGTGTTAAATATTTATTTATAAAGAAATAATCCTTCCAAAACATATGATTTGGTTTTAGAAATTAAAATGGAATGTTAGAACATGAATGTTGGAAATTGTTCTTTGAATAATGAATTGATTTGATTTAAATTTATTTTTCACATTATTAATTTATTGATTAATTAAAAGAACATGTGATATTGAGTATCTAAAGGATGACTAATACAACCATTCAATGACTCTGACTCCCTATAAATGGTAAAACATTTAAAACTCTAATGAAACCTCTTTATTTATTATTTTCCATGATGTACTTTGATTGGATTCTGTCTTAATGGATTCACTAATAGGGACATGAAAACCCAAATTGATCAATGATGATTGACTAATTAGGGTTATTGTCCAATATAAAAGAAGTAACTAACCTGAAGGAATATGATAATGGTGATTTTTAGATTTTATTTACTATTTTTAAGTGTTATATTTAAATTATTTATTCATTTACATACTTCTTCATTAAAATTTTCATTTAATCTAGTTTTTGATATAACTACAATCTATTTGTTATTGAATGATTTTTAAATCATGATTTTATAGAGAATATAAAAATTATATTCCATGAAATTTTTTATTTAAATTAAATTATAAAAGTTTTTTTATTATATATTTTTATGGAACATTTATGTGAAATAATATTTCTATGTTTTTATAACGACATAAAATTTTCTATTGGTGTTTTATATTTTTTTTCTAGGTCTAAGAAAAGAGAATTTTCATCATAGATGAGTTGGATGTTCTTCATTCATGAGACCTTGGATGATGGTGGTGATTGGTGGAGTTGTGGTCCACTCACTACATATTGACATTATGTTTCTTCTTAATGGATGTTGTGTCATAATTTAGATGGTTTATAACTTTGATATAACTATATACCTTTTTTGGTACTCTCTTCACCATGTGGATTTTTTTTCATACTTACTGTTATTTTATAATCATTCACTTTTTATACAAATATTCCATCATGTGGTGAAATATTTCCATCTTAATTATTCTTGATTCCCTAGTTCCTGTCACCACATGTAGTGATCATAAATTCCATTTAATCTATATCAGTTCCATATCGAGTACCAGTGTACCCTGGTATCTTGTTTAGTTGATGATAATAACACACCCATAATTTTTAATGTATTTTAATAATGTAATGTAATTTATATCTTGTGATATACAAAAAATAAATCATAAATGAACTATGATATAATATAAATATATTATTAATTAAATAAGACCGTTATAACAAATGTATTTATCATATTGGTTATGAATTGAAATCACTGTATTATGAAAAATAGGAAGAATATTTTCCTTATTAAAATGAATAAAAACACACTTTTATTATTAATTTACTAAATGTGAAGATAAAATCTTTTGAGAGTAAATAATTTTCTTACATAATTCAATTTCTATGTGTGTAATGTTGTTTATCCGGTGATATTAAATTATTAACTATTTATAAAAAGATTAAAATAAAATGGGTAAATTAAATATCCATTCTAATAAATTATTATTCATTTAATTATGTTATTTATGGATGTAAATATTATAAAATAATTTTATTCTACAAAAATAAAATTTCATTAAATTTTTTTTATTTATTTATCTTCTTAAAGGATAATAAAACTATTTTCTCCCAATTTAACAATTTTTTTCCTGAAATTACTTTGAATAATATGTATTTATTTTTCCATTATTGGAGTGGAATATTTTTTTGTAGCACCCTGGGTAAAAAATTCCATGTCTTCCAATTTAATGATCATTTTTTTCTGGGGATGAAATTGTTATGAGGTTTTCTATAGAACCTAGGACGGATACTTTCTACATGGCCATTTAATGTAATAATCGTATAGTTAATAGTGTTAATATGTCATTGGGTAGAATCTATGAAAAATTTTACTAAAAAAGAATATTTCAGGTAATAAATAATTATTTAACACCATAAATTCATTTTACAACATAAGATCCCATTTGTAGGACAAAAAATAAATTTTCATTGATAAATATAACACATGGTGATGTTTTTTTAGATTATATGAGCAATGGGATATTAATTAACCAAATTAGGTGTTTATGTTGTTTGTCTTTCAGATATGTAGATTTATCAGCCTTCATGCCTCATTCCTTCTCTATTCAATTTATAAGCCTCACTCTCAAACCCTAGGCTTCCATAAAATGTGTCGGTGGTGATTTTACTTCAATCTAACTGCCTCAGTTTTGTACGATCCTTAACATGTTTTACATACGTCTCTCTAAAAGTGGTCTTTTTGCCACTTTGTTTCCATTGGCCATGGGAACAACGTTGGCTATGACTATGGAATGGATTTCAAACATTTTTTATTTTCTATCAATCCTTTTAATTTTTCCCTCATTTAATTTCTTTCGTAGGTTGACCGACTTGTTTGAAATCTACATTATTTAATGATATTAGGTTTCCTAAAATTTTAAGGTAGTTGTATCTATACAAGAGGTTAATTATTCAATTGATATATGTTCTTGTCAATTCAAGTAGAATTATTCATTTAAAACACAAGAATTTGAATGGGAATGAAATGTTTTATGAGATTCATTTTATGGGGTTTTCAATAATATTGGTCTTGTACAAGACATGTGTTTGAATAAATTATTGAAATGGGATTTTCAGTTTTAAAAATAGTTTTCGATCCTATAAGAAAAAATAATTTTTATCAAAATTGTTATATTAAATTTGATCATGGTTTTCAATTTTTTTAAGAACTTAGCACATTGGGATACCTTGGGTGATTCAAGAAATAGACATGTCACTCTATATGTGTGTGTAATACCACATGTTTTTTATTTTCACTTTATTATGTGTCATGACACTAGAGGTTATATTGGTTAGATCTACCATATGTCTCTGTTGGGGTATTTCTTTTATTTCTAGCACATATACCCATAGATTAGATCACAAATGGTCATCACTATAATTTTTGATTTGTTTATCATGTGATGGTGTTTTTAAGGTTATCCACTAACATTCCTATCTATGGAATATTCAAGAATGGGATTCCATTGTTTACATGTTTTAAATAATAAATTATATAATCCTAGAATTGGTGATAATGGTTTTATTTTATTAAAAAAACATAAATATTTTAATTTATGAAAAGTTAATATAAGCTAAATTCTTTTTAAAGTTAGAGCTAGTGTTTTTTTGATATTAGTATATATATAAACTATTGGGTGGTATATTACAGGGATTATTTCTCACAATTTATTATTTCCATTGGCTGTTTTAGATGTTGTTTTAAGGATTTAGGTAATGCGATGAGAATTTCACAACATGCTAGATTATCTTAGCGGTTATCACTTTTGCGGAAGGATGGTTTGGTGTTGATAAATATATACATAGAGATGTTCTTAGTCTATTTTGTATTTTCTCCATAGTTTTTCATGTTGGATTGACTTTGTATATCTCATTGATATGTTCAAATGATTCTACTTTGAAACTTTTTGGTGTTCAAAGTTAATGTTTTATATGAGACATGTTTCATTTTTTTACACCTCCCCATGTCGAAGATCACATGTTGTTCCTTGTTTATTATATATTCACTAGTTCATTAAATACTTTTATCCGTTGGAATAACAATATTGATTTTTTATTAAACAACCTTTTATTGATTTGATTTTTCGGTAGGTTAATGTTAGGACCATCTGAATTTGGATAATATGTATGAGAGGGTTCCTAGTTAGCTCAATTCTGTGACTAAATCAAATTTTCCATGGGTGGTCCAAGATTTCCTTCACAAATGAGACTTAGTGGATGGTTAATTCAAAAAAATGTATTTTTGTATTATATAAATAGAAATATTCACTTCTTAATTTGTTTCCATTTAATTATATAATTCTTTAGTCCATTTAATTATTGTTGTTTTGAAGAAAAAATATAAATATTTAAAGTTGATCTTATGATTTTCTCATCCACTATTAAACTGATTGATCATTGTCTTTTGTTAAATAGAATATTCTTCTTTTACGAGTCATTCTTAATCTGATATATGAAGCTACAATTTAGGTTCTAAATGAAAATCCACTACCAGTCCCTTCTTTAGTGGATGTTTTAATCTAGACGATTCAAAATCTAGTTCATACGGGCATTGAGAACCTGGGATGAGTGGTGGATCATGGATCGGAATTTACTTTGCAGTATCCAACAATATTTCATAGTTTAAAATCATCCTAGAAATCTGATGAATATATTTCTAATATTAGGAGGATCATTTTCTTCTTGAAAACTCTTGAAACCTCTAGGGATGGTTTATTCAGTTACATAATTGAGGGGACATGGAGAAGGTGTAGGGAATCTATTTGGAATGTTGTGTTTCATGTGGATCATTATATGGATTCATTAAAGGAAACATCTAACCATTAGTTTTATCATGAGACAAAAAATGATGAAAATACCATAGAGTTTCACACCGTAGATCAATGGGATCATATAGTTCTGGATTATTCCACCCATTTTGTGGATTGAATGAATTTTTCACTAATTCTAAACACTAATGATTCTATATGAAATTACCTAGGCCTCTTTGATCCATTCCTTTTATGAAATATTTTGTAGGAGGTGTTCTGGGAGGTCAAGGTGTCTTATTCCCAACACTTTTAAAAATTCCCTGTTCTCTGAACTGTGCTTTGCACTATAGGTAGGTCATCAATCGATAAGTGCGACAATATTTGCAACTCTTGGTGGGTCATCTATTGGTATGTACTATAGTTTTTATATCTCTTGGTAGTTCACTTATTTGTAGGTGCTACATTATTTCCAGTTGTCAGTAGGTCATCTATTGGTAGATGCTATAATGTTTCCAGATATCGATAGATCATCTATCGGTAGGTTCTAGTGTGTTTCCAACTATCAGTAGGTCATATGTTGGTAGGTGATACTGTGTTTCTATCTATTAGTATGTCATCTATCCATAGGTGCTACAATGTTTTCATCCATCGGTAGGTCGACTATCGGTAGGTGCTACAGTGTTTCCAGGTCAGTAGATCATCAATCAGTAAGTGCTACAATGTTTCCAGCCATCAGTATGTGTGCAATGTTCTAGAGTCCTACAATGTTTCTGGTTTGATGTTATCTTTGACATAAAACCCTTCCAAATCCTTGTTTTATGCGATTTAAGGCCGATTCAATGGCCATAACTCCTATTTTAATAATCCAATGTGTCTGGGTTCCTTTACATGGTTAAACCACATAGTCTTGACATATCCTCTTTTGATGGAAAATCTAAACCGTATCTAAAATGATTCTCTCTTTAGATTTTCAAAAGGCCAAGATACCATCAACCTTGTTATTAATTCTAGTTTTTTCCTGGAATGAGACCCCCAAACCATTCTTCCCATAGTATTCATGTGATCAAAATATAATTCATGAATCATGTTCCCCTTGGAGATTTTCATACTGCATGTGAACCCCTATCTTGGTGAACCACAATGTGTTGATAGGTCTTCGATATAAGGTATGTTTAACAACCATCTTTAGGGTTCTACAATCCATTTCCTCCTATTTATCCTTGCTATTTGATTTCATGTGGTCTCCATGTTTCTAATTGATATTTCTCAATTGTTGATTGGTATATTGGTGTCACAGCTTCCTTGAGTAGATACAGATATTGTGGGAGAGGTGATCGTGATCCACTTCAGAAATCATTTGAGGTAGGGGATTCATTTATCCTCTATTTAATTATTCCCAATTGAAGAGTTAGCATGCTTTAGCTAATGGATCAAAATGAAAGTGACATAATAAATATTTGAAACAGATTAAATAATTGGTATCAATTTCCTAGCAATGTTATTGCCTCTTAATTTTCTAGATAGTATGACATCTATGCCTTTATTGTTTATCATGTCTTTCTTGATGGAAATTATTAAAGAACATAAATCCTATATTAATTGATATTTTATTGGCTAAAAAAATAAAAAGGCACATTAATGAATTCAGTTGTTGTTGTTGTTCTTTGATGATAATAAAATGGATGTAGTTATGCATGTTGAAATGAATTGGTTAATTAAATAAGGAAAAATTAATCAGTTGTGTGATAAAGGTAATAAATTATAGGGTTCTGAGTTATCTGCTTGCTTGTAAAGGCCAAGCGCCATTTGGTTTGGATTTGTGAGTTCTCATGGTGTTTGAAGACTGAATTCCTTATTTAGGGCCAAGAGCCTAGTTGCAATGTTGTTTGTTTCTTGCAGCTTCTGTTTTGGTGTGTGCCTTGGATAGCTGAGACCAAAATGATATTTTGGAATGTGGGGGTAGGAAGGCCAAATATTGGTTGTGGCCGTAGTTGACCCATATAGTGGAAAGGTACATCGGGTTATGCATGCTGGTGTCAGGGAGGACATCAGGGATGATGGAAGGGCTGATCTTAGGCTTACCAATCGATATGAATGTGGTTGCTATTAAACCTATTATTTATTTCTATTTTAACTTTCCCACTTATTGAGGAATATTATCTTCCTTACCCTCATTCCAAAAAAGGGGAAGATATGTCGGGTATGCCAAATGATTTCTGTTTTTATCTTCTTAAGGATGGATTGGTCTATACTCATGTTATTGGTGGCAAATACTCGATTTGTAGTCTATCTTCACATCATGTTGATCCCCTTGTGTTTTGTTTCATATAATCCTTTTCTAGATTGTCCGAAATTATGAAAAGGTCAAGACATAATTAATAAATGATCGAATAAATAATGTAGAACCCATGGGGTTGGAAGTTTCTTCGATTCAATACTGAGGTTATACTTCTGAGGTACTATGGACTCTGTTTGGTTATGAATATATGGAATGGATATTGGTTTGAATGATAATTAAATATAATTTCGAAATGGTAATGTGTAATTAATGGTTAAAAAATTAATTAGAATAAAGTGAAACTGATTAAAAGGGATAAGATAACTTAATGTAGTTCATTAAATGGTAGTGTTCTTATATGTTATATAGTCTCATAAGTGGCCACTAGGTGTCTGAGAGATGTTAGTTGTAGTTTATTATAGGACTAGTTTTTTTATATTGTGGTTGTGAGAATTATAATATCCTATAATTTGTGTATTTCTATATAATTCTCTACCCTGTTGGTTAATAAAACTAACACCCCAGGGATTCTAATCCATAGGGGTGTTTTCCCCAACATCTCAGGGGCGAGAAGGTTTGAAGACTAACTCCTTTAACCCCACACTCTTTTCTTTGTAGTTACTTGTGTTGTTATAATTGGTGGTTAGTTTCCAATTATAAGTTTGTAGAGGGATGTAATGGCCTATGGTTAGTTCACACACATATATTTTGGAAATAGTTTCCAATGGACTACTATTGGTATAACGTGTATAGGCTATAATGGATTAACGGTCCCGACTCTCTATATGGGATGTAACTGCTTGAGGTATAATACTGGATGTATGATACACGTTATGAGAGCTATGGTGGCTCCCAAAAACTACCTAGTCACTTTGGCTATGTTAACGTGGTTGGGGTGTTGCACAAGGTGCATGCTATGGGGATTCGCCTAGGTGTCTTCAGGCTAGCCTTTTTGGAGATAGATGCTCAGGATGTGCGATGTTGGGGAAAAGAGGAAAACCAATGGGAAAGTGGGAGCGGGGTACCCTTGAAATTATTTATTATACTATAAACTTTTGTATACGATACTTGGTGAGAGTATCCATAGTGAGGATGAGAACATAGTATACCTATATAGGCAACTAGTTAGTTTCACTTGTTGTTTAATAGGCTTTAACATTCTTTCATTACTTTTATTGGAGAGGATTCCAGGAGGTTCCTAATACGTATAATGTTATAATCAACATACATTGTACAAATTGTTTTTAGGTCACTTGGAACAGGTTGAAGATCAGGCTGGTTACTACTAGCTTTGGGTATTGCCGGAGATGTTCATGCTTCACGATCATTGTCATTTTACATTCTTTTGGTATTGAAAGTTTCCCCAATCAATTATAGTAGTTCTTTCATGATATTACATTTTTTCACTTGGGTTTCTTTTACTTTGTTTCATGATCATGATTTGTTTAGTGTCTATCTTATCTTTATCTTCTACATGTGTTCTTTTTGAGGGAAATGGCTTCTATCTGTGTGTTTTCTATACCCTCATTGATAGTAGACAACTCGAGGCCTATTAGAGGTGGGAATTAGGGGTCATTATATCCCTTCTCACATTACCGGACTAGTAGGGGTACACTTTGTGTGGTGGGGTTCATGACAAAGTGGTATTATAGGTTTTGTTTACGGATATGATGATGTGTGGAGTTAGACACAAGTGGGGTTTCATGGGTTGGCAGGAAAACAATTTCAATCTAGTTCAAGGAGCACTGTGAACATTGGAGACTAGCTGATACACAATTACTTAGGTTCCCATATGATCTGATGGACAAACCGTTTTGTTTACAGTGGATACTAAACCAGTTGATGTCGGTCGAAGGGTAGAGACCTTGGAAAGGATCAGGCTTCGTTCTTCTTTTCACATGTGTTTGAAAGGGTTGACGTTGGGATAAGTTAACCCAAAATGAATAAAAGGAAACAATTAATAAATATTAAATAATTTCATATTCTAGGTTTAATAGATCTAATTGGTTTTTATTTTGTAGGTATGGATATAGGTTGACATTCTCATTATATTTGCACAGAATATGTTAAGAAGGCTACACCAATAAATCACCACATAATAGAGGCTAACAAGGATTACAAATGGAGAAAGACACTCCAAGAGTCTTAGTTCAAAAGTATATATAAGTATGAGGGCTCTATTTCATATGCAGTCACATAAGAATGGTTGAAGGAGGTTGATATTGCCTTCAGTTCGATTAGTTCTTAGAAGGAGCACTGAGTGTCATTTGTTGTGATGATGCTCCATGGAGTAGCGAGACATTAGTTGTTCTTGTTCCTAAGAAATCAAAAAGAGACGAAAATATTGTTAGAGAATTTCTGAGATTAGATTAGAGTTGAGTTTCTTTCTTCAAATGTGAAGGTGTCCAATATCCCTGAGATGCTTACACTTCAACAGGGGAGCTCTAGTGTACGAGCATTTGGAATCTATTTCAGGAACCTCTTGTGATATGCTTCATACCTGTTTCCATATGAGGAGGAATGTACAAGGTATTTGGAGGAGGCCTTGTATCCAAATATATAGTTCCATCTCTCCCTATTTATGCTAAAGATGCATATTGAGGTTATGGGGAGAGTATATTTCATCGATATAGTCTTATCCAGAACTGGATCATCCAGAGATGGGAGTCATGATTCCTCACGAAGAAGAGTTGTCATCTTGGTTCCTAGTTTTTAGGGAAGATGGGTTTTAGACTAGCCAGAGGTAGGTCCCAACCCTTAGTGTCTTTTTTATCTAGGGGAAGTGTCTCATAAGATTATGTTATGGGATCAAATGATTTTTTCTTGTGGAGATGAATGTCATCAGCAGTGTGAGTCCCGAACTTTCTGACAAGTCAGTGTGCATTATGAATTCTGCTTTAGGTTCCTCCATTGAGGCAGTTCTAGTTGAGGTAGTAGTAATAGATTGAACTATTCTTGGAACAATAAAGAGAGATTGGGAAGGTACTGGACAACCTTTGAAGGCTTCCCATCCTCATAGATAAGATCACAACCATGGTGGTGGTCATCATAAGGGCCAGAGAAGTCGTGGAGAAGGTCGTGGTCATATTTCTTCTTTTTGAATACAAGCACCAAGTAAGGAAAACGTCATTCGGGTACACATTTCTTGTTTTCTACATGATCTCATTACTTTTTATATTCATGAGAGGCACACTCATTCATATCTCCCACCCTTTTACATTCCTTCAATCTTGAGGTAGAGAGGCATCTAGTTCCCTTGGTGTTGACTATGCCAATTGGAGGTCGAGCTGACTTGTTTGAAGTATTAATAGACTATGATATAGTGTTAGGGAAGTACGTATATTTGATATATTTCCTATGTTTATGAATATAACCATATGATATCTTATATGGAATATATTTCTTGTATTCGTTGTGGGATATCATGGAATTATTCTAGAGGCAGGTGGTGTTCTATGATGTGGATGGAGATCCCGCAATGTTTGTTGGTGAATGAGACCCTCAGATGGGTTAGAGGCATGTTTTGTACTTTTAATCCGTGATGGATGATGTTGTTTTGTGTTTATCTAAGGTTCTTCAGTCAACATTTACTATGGTCATGGAATATCATCCTAATGTTTTTCCAACAGTGGATGTTCCATTACCCCCTTGATGAGAGATTGAGTTCAAGATTGAACTACAACCCAGCATGTCTCCTATCTCGATGTATCCATATAAGATGACACCTTCTACGTTTAGGGATCTGTATATACATCTTGATGGTCTGCTACAGAGATTTTGTTTGGCCGAGTGTGTCACCGTGGGGTGCACCAGTTTTTTTCGTAAATATGGCTGGTGGTATTTTGTGGTTGTGTGTCAATTACCATCGCTTAAAAAAAGTGAATATGAAGAATCTCAATCATCTTCCATGTATTGGTGATTTATTTTATCATCTGTAGGGTGAAAAATTATTATAGAATATCTACATACAGTCTGTATATCATTATATGCATGTGAAGGATGATGATATCGTGATGAATGCTTTATGTTGTCATCATGGGAATTATAAGTTTTTTATGACATTAAGTGTGAATATTGCCCCATGTGAGTTCATGGGGTTGATGAAAGTTGTGTTCCCTAAGTTCCAAGATTTTTTCATGGTGGTCTTCATCAATGGCGTACTTATGTACTCTATGCCAAAGGAGGATCATGTCGAGCATTTGTGTGCCATTTTAAGAGTTCTTCATTGAAAAAAACTATATGGGATGTTTTCTAAGTGTGTGTTTTGGGATTGAGAAGTAAATTTAATTAAGAATGTTTTATACGAATAGGGATTAGCTATAAATTTGTCTAAAATAGAAGTAGTTTTTCCTAGGAAATCCCCCATGATAGTGGTAGTGGTGAGAAGTTTCCTTGGTCTTACATGATATTATAAGATGTTCATAGATGATTTATCTTGGTTAATAACCGCTATGAAAATGTTGAATAATAAGGATCATGAATTCTTGTGGATTGATCAGTGTCAAGAAGATTTTGACTATCTAAAGGAGAAGTTGGTTAGTGCTCCTGTTCTTTTTCTACCAATAGAAGGAGTTCACTATAAGGTTTCTATGTTAGTTCGCATATGGGGTTAGGTATTGTTCTGATTTAGAAAATATTGGTTGTTTCTTATGGTTGTCAGTAATTTTGTCCCCGTAAATATAAATATTCCATGCACTATCTTTAGTTGGTGTAAATGGTGTCTTCCATGAAGTTTTGGAGACATTACCTCATTGGTGAGCATTTTATGGTCTTAACTGATCATAATATCCTGAAGTACATTTTCAATGACCATGAATTGAACTTGAGATAGTGTTAGTGTATAGATTTATTATAGGATTACAACTTCGGAACATCATATACACTAGGAATGGTGAATATATTTTCCAATGCATTGGGAATGATGTTACGTAGTGATGTAGTTTGTGAATCAGGTAATTCCAAGAGAGTGATGAAAGAACTTTCCGCATTACATCTGGATATGGAAGAAGTTAGGGGAAAAAGTTTTCTTTTTCAGATAATGGTGTAGTCATATATGAAGCAAAAAGTATAAGAATCCTAGTTGGGGATCTTGAGGTGGAGGTGTAGAGAGAAAATGATTTCTTGTGGAGAGGCCCCTGATGGTCGGTCTATGGATGAACATCATCATGTGTTTTTTAGGGGATGCTCTTCATTCCTTTTACGTTGCATGATATGGTTCTCATAGAGTTCCATTGTTTGACCCTAGGGGTACATCCTTGCATGAGAAAGATGTAATAATCACTGAAAACTTAATTTTGTTTCCTAGGTTAAATTGTGTAGTTGTAGAGTTTGTGTCTCGATGTTTGGACTTCCAGAAGGTAAAGGTTGAGCACCATGTTCCCAGTGCTTTTCAGAAGCCATTAGTTGTTCCTCAGTGGAAGTGGGAGGAAATCTCTATAGACTTTATAATTTTTTTACCTAGAGCTCAGGGAGGATATGAATATATATGAATAGTAGTGGATCTTTTGATGAAATCATCCCACTTTATAGTGATAAGGGAGTCAGTCTTACTGGAGGTTTTTTCAAGGTATTATTTTGAGAAAGTGGTGATACTTCACAGAGTCCTGAGGACGATCATTTATGATTGAGATCCTTGTTTTACAAACAGGGTGTGGAGAGGTATCCATCATGATTTTGGTTCTTAGATATGCGTTAACACTTCTTTTCATCCCTAGAAGGATGGTCATGAGGAACATATCATCCATACACTTGTAGACATGTTGCACTCTTGTCTCTTTGATTTTGGAGGGTCATAGATGAGGCACCTGCCCTTGGTAGAGTTCACATACAAAAATATTTTTCACTACACCATCGGTATGGAACTGTATGAAAGAATGTATGATAGACCTTTCCGTTCTCCGTTGTGATGGATTGGGGTTGAATATTTAACAATTATTCCTAAATAACTGCTTCAGAACATTAAAAATATTGTTCAATTGATTCACAAGAGGATGAAGGAAGTGAAAGATAATTAGAATTCATATTTTGATCCTAGGTGGAGACATATGTAGTTTGAAATTGGGGATCATGTGATTTTAAAGGTGACTCCCTGTCATGGGAAGTGATGGTTTGGTGATGGAAGTAATATTTCCCCTTGGGTTTTGGTCTTTTTGAGGCATTGGCTCATGTTGGATCCTTCTTGTATCCGGTAGAACATCATCCATAGATGATTTGGGTACAAGATGTTTTCCACATGTCGTATCTCCATCATTATCTTCATCAAAACTCTCACATCATCGATGGGGGGGATCTATATTGATGATGATGTGAACTTATATGAGTAGATTGTAGAGATCTAGGACTAAAAGGTGAAGGTGTTGCACGAGAATACTATCCCATCAGATCATCTCTTGTAGCAGAACAATGTTGTGGAGGAGAGTACATGGGAACATGAGTCACAGATACCTGATCAGTACCCTGAGCTATTTTTTGATTTAATCTTTTCTTATAAAGTTGTTCCATTAGAGGTTGTAAACCTTTTCTTCAATGAAATGGATTTAAATTGTTTCTTGTTATTTATTGACCTATTTTGGGAGGTATCTACCATAGGAGAGTGTTTAAGAGTTGTTTTTGGATTTGCTTACTGCATTGTTTCACGTTTTTTTATTGAGAAATCAGTTGGGATGCTTTCATGGAGAGAGCCTTGAGGGTTGTCTCAAAGGGTGGATTTTCAAACCCTTTTTCTGTTTACTCTCTTGGTTATTTTTGGATTCTCGAGGATGAGATTGTTTTGATAGGTATCTAATGTAATGTCCCTAAACTCTCTGGTCTACTCCTTTACTGAAATCTGGTTTTTGAGGTGTTTGGGGAGGTCATGGTGACTTATTCCCAACAATTTGAAAAATTTCCAGTTCTTTGAATAATGTTTCTAGCTATTGGTGGTTCATATATAGGTAAGTAATACAGTGTTTCCTGTTTTTGTTACGCCTTCTATTGGTAGGTTATTCAATGATTCCATCATTTGGTAGGTCATCTATCGGTAGGTTATATAGTGTTTCCATCTTTCAGTAGGTTATCTATCAGTAGGTGTTAAAGTGTTTCCAGATGTCGGTAGGTAATCTATCGATCGGTGCTATAGTTTTTAAGCTATCGATAGGCTATATATAGGTTGGTTCTATAATGTTTCCAGCTATCAGTAGGTCATCTATCAGTAGCTATATAGTTTTTCTAGGTCGTTAGGTCATCTATCGATA
Organism: Viscum album; assembly: GCA_963277665.1. Taxonomy (NCBI): domain Eukaryota; kingdom Viridiplantae; phylum Streptophyta; class Magnoliopsida; order Santalales; family Viscaceae; genus Viscum; species Viscum album. Next base: position 473,333,534 of record OY728156.1, on the reverse strand, counting down.
GATGCCACTGTTTTCCCAACTATCTGTAGGTCATCCATCGATAGGTGCTATAGTGTTTCCCACTATCGGTAGGTCATCAATTGGTTGATGTTATAATGTTTCCAGTAATTGGTAGGTCATATATTAGTAGGTTCTATAGTATTTCCAAGTCGGTAGGTCATTTATTGATAGGTTCTATAGTGCTTACAACCACCAATAGGTGTACAATGTTTCCAACTTCCTAAAGTTCACCCGTTTTATATTATTGTGGATGTAAAACACATTAAAATATTCATTTTAAGGGATGTAATTCTTATTCAAAGCCCATAAATAGTATATTAATAGTCTTAAGTGTCTATGTGGCTTTATTTGGTCAAACTACATAGTCTTGATAGATCAACTTTTACAGGAAAATCTAAATCATAACTAAACCATTGATCTATTAAGATTTTCAAAAGTTTAAGATACCTTACACCTTGTTCATACTTCTTGTTTTTCCCTAAAATGAGACACCTAAACCATTCTTATAATAGGAGTCATGAGATTGAAATATAATCCTTGGATCTTATTCCCCTTGGTGTTTTCCTGCTACATGTGCACCCCCTATTTTGGTGTAACCTGTAAGTGTTGATCTGTCTTAAATATAAGGTATATTCCACCACAATATTCTAGGTTCCTCAATATTTTTCCTCATGTTTATACTATCCATGTGATGGAATGTGATCTCCATGTTTCAAATGGACATTACTCTGTTGATGGTTGGTTGGTTTATGTCTTGGTGTCCTCAAGTGGATGCAATCGTTGATGGAGAGGTGATCATGATATGATGTGTTTGAACTTCCTAGTGTAGAGAATGTCAGAAACCATTTAAGGTTGAGTAATTATTTCTTCTGTATTTACATTAGAAAAATTGTAGAATTATCATGAATTAGCAACTAGATCACAATAAAATTGACATAATAAATCTTTAAAGTAGATTAAAGAATTGGTATCATTTTTTATTGATGTTATTTCCTATTGAATTTATAGATAGGGTGATATATATTCTTGGATTTTTTTAGAATGTCGTTTTTGATGGAAATTGATAAATAATGTAAAGCCAGAAATAATTTATAAATAATTGGATAATGATATAAATTGGCATATTAAAGAATTTTTTTTGTTGTTTTTGTGATTTAACGATAATGAAATGGATGCAGTTATGCATGTTGAAATGAATCACTTAAATAAATATGAAATAAATAATCATTTTTGTGATAAAGATAATGCCTTGTAGGGTTTTGAATTACTGCTTTCTTATAAAAGCCATGTTCCTTATAGTTTGGAGCTGTGAGTGCTCGTCATGTGTTAACGGTGAATGCCTTGGTTATGGACAAGATCCCAGTTGCTATGTAATTTATTTCATGATGCTTTTATTGTGGTGTGTGCCTGTGACGTATGATCCTAGAAGGCTATTGTGGTATGTGGTTGAAGGGAGGCCCAGTGGTGGTGGCGGTAGCTGTTGATGCCTTGAGTGGCGAGATGCATCGGGTTATTCATGTGGGTGTCGGTAAGGACATTGGGGATGACATGACCAAATGAAGATAGGATTACCCATTAATGTGAAAGTGGTTTCTGTTGAACTTATTGTTTGTTTATCTATTTTAACTTCCACAATACTTAAGGTAGATTGTATTGATTATCCTCCTTCTAAAATAGGAGAAGAAGCACAGGGTATTCCATGTTCTTCCCGTGTTTAGCTTCGTGATGATGGAAGGGTCTACACTTCTGCAATAGGTGGAAGAGACTTGATTGGTAGTCCATATACTCACTGTGTTGATCCCCTTATGTTTGGTAGAATATCATGATTTTCTAGAATTAATAGAATTATGGAAAGTGAATATGTTTTTAATAAATGATTGAATAAATGATGTTGAACCCATTGGGTTAGATATTTCTAGGATGAAATGAAAAGGTTATACTGCTATGGTACCGTATACACAGTTTGGTTATGCCTTTAGGGCATGGATCTTTGTTGGAATGATAACTAAATGTAATGTAGAAATGGTAATGGTTAATAAATAGTAAAAGAATTAATTAATAAAAAGTGAAGTTAATTAAAATGGATAAAATTACTTCATGTATCTCTTTAAATGATTTTGTTCTTATAAGATATCTAGTCTTAGAAGTGGTCTCTGGGAGTCCGAGTGATGTTTCCCTATCATTTAGCAAACCTCTCACCCTAATAATTCTAAACCGTGAGGGGGGGGTGTTGTTTTCCCCAAAATTTTGATCAGAGGATAGATAGATGGCTACCCCCTTTGACCCCACACACTTTTATTGGTAGTTACATTTGCGGGTATGGACGATGGTTAGTGTCCCCATATATGTGTCAAGGGGGATGTAATTTCTTGTCATTATTTCACATACATATATTTTGGACATAGTTTCTTAAGGACTACTATATCTATAATGTTTCTATACTATGTTGGCTTGACAATCCTTACTTGTTTTATGGGTTTTAATGGCTTGAGGTATATTAACTTACATATGATACACGTTATGCGACCTATGGTGGCTACTAGAATCTAACAGGTTACTTTGGCTATGTGGATGTGGTTGTTGTGTTGCATGAGGAGTATATTGTAGTGCTTCACCCATGTGTCATGGAGCTATCATTTTTGGTGAAATATACTTAGGATGTGTGACTGTAACACCCCAAGATTTAATGGTTAGTTATCTCTTTCATGTAAGTTAATAGATTATTATTGTACACAACATCAACTTGGCTTGCATTATACACAAGACCGAGTTTCTATGAAAGAACACATTAGTATTATAATTATTTAAACAATATATTTATTTATCAATTAAAAATTGTGATATGAATAGTAAAAATAAAATTTTATTGTTATTTATAATGTTTTTATATAAATAAAACATATTTATAATGAAATGTATATATATTTTTTAAAATAGTTATATATTTAGAAAAACTAATATCTTAAAAGAACAAATTTTCATTTCCTTTTGTGATTAATAATAAAATAAATATTATACACTCCTAAAAATTGAATTTGATAAAATAGAATTCATTTTTGGATTTATAATATTAAAATTAGCTTAGGGTTAATTTTTAGTATGTTTATGAAAACTTTCAATTTTTGATGAATAGTGAAAAATATGGCATAATACATAAAAATAGTCTTTTTATTTAAATAATAATAAATATTATTATTATTTAAATTTATTTTAATGTCAAAATTTATACATAATATCTGTATTATTATATTGTAAATAATTGGAGTCATTTTATAATAGGTTTAAATATATAATATTTTATTAAACTTTTAACATTATTTACCCACCTTCGAGGCACATTTGCAAAGTTGCATTAAACATATTTTTACCACTTCTGTGAATTAAATTTAAAAATTCAAAGAGACCCGATTGACATCAGTAAGTAAAATGTGGTTTAATAGGATGAAAATAATTTTTAGTGAATTGTAACTTTTGAATTTTATTTACCACATTTTAAAGTGAATATTGTAAATAATGGTAAAAAATATATTAAAATTACCCTAATACATGTCATAGTTCTATTGGATAAGTGTATTTATAATAAAAGAAACCTTATGAGTAAAATATGATCCCTTTTTATCCACTTGTATTAGATTAGGACACCTTTTTAACGAAGTGTTAAAATTATTAAATTCAAATTTTATAACTAAACCATATTTAATATAGGGTTATACATAAGATAAATTTGACTATAAATATTCATTAGAAATATAAAAATATTTAGTAAATCATGTTATTTTATTTATAATTGTTATAAATTGAATAATTAAATTTATTTATGACACAATGATGATGCAATAATTACCTTATTAATGAAAGATTAAAATAATTCATATTATAAATATCCAAATAAATGTAAATTGAGACTTTTGATGAATTATACTAATTTTGCAGGTTAATATGAAATGTTAGGGTTATTTAATATTTTTTTAAGTAATCAGGTTTTTTTGACTTTCACAAAAACCAAATACAAAATAGTGACAAAATTGGAGAAAACATGTTTTTTAAAACAAATACTATATTATTAAATGATATAACATTCATAAAATATATGGTTTGTCCAAAGGACTTATATAATGATAGATATGTCCTTTTTTTCAACTTGAGTTTCTCTAGGCATTTAATAGTATGTTTAGTAACTATGTAAAATAAAAATACAAGAAGACATGGTAAAAGTTAAACTATTTAACTAAGAGTAAAATATTAAATATAATGTTAATATGGTGACCTAAACTTGTCTAAAACCTATTTTTTGAGTTCATTTAGGCCCATGCATACCTTAGTATTGAAATAAATATATTTTGAACTATTAGAAACCGAGAAATTATTTTATAAAAAAATAATGTTTCAAGATTTTCTTAAAGGGACCCCCACCTCTTTTATAAAAGGGTACATCCCATTATCGCACTTTCAGCCCGTCAAATCCATTTTTCTTGGCCAATAACTTCTCAAATATCCACCAAAATACCCTAAATTCATCCTATAGGTCTTACATTGATCATAAATCCAACTTACGGAGCCCTTTTGATCAAATCAAAAGGAAGCACCCAAATAAGAGATAATTATTTCATCACCTCTTTCAATGTTATTTTCTTCTTAAACTTTCTCTTTCTTTGTTGTTTCCATACCAAAATAATAACTCAACTAACTTCTACATACTGTTATGTTATTATAAATATGGTATAATATTACTCATTATTATATTCATCATATGAGTGAGAAAGTCATCATACGTCCGTACGCATGACTTACCGTCTCCATGTCGTGGTGTAGTTTGTTATTTGACACCTCATTATTTTGATGGGTATAATAATGATGTATAATTGATTTTAATAATTAATATAATATGTTAATTATTCTCTATATATTATATAACATCCAATTACATACTATATCTCTATAAATAGATTGATATTGTCACTCGTGCGTAAGTATGAGTGACAATATCATCCACATACGTCTTTCTTAAAAATGTATTTCAAAACAATTTTACAATTTCCTAGAATATGGGTTAAATTTATTTATAATATTTTTTTTTACTTTTTATAAAATGTTTTTAAAGGATTCATTCCATCGTATTCCAAACATGGTACTTTATGACCTTTTCAACAAATTAAGATAAGAATGTTTTTTTAACTTACACAACATGTGTGGATGTATTCTGCCATTATAACACCTTCAAAGCTTCTCTTACACGCTTATAATAATAATTTCAAAATAAATGTTTTTTATAAGTATGTGACTTTTAAATGATTTCAAAATAGAATGAGATATTTCACTCATCTAGTTTTGATTTCATCTATGTCAACATCCATTGATGAATTTTAAATTTGTTTGATGTTGATTTGTTATAAAATAATATCCCATATTGTGTTGAAGTCTTTGTGATACGTTTGATTGTGGATGTGTTAGTTTTATACGATTTATGGTTTATGGTGAAATTATTAACATTTCGTATGGTAGTTTTAATACGATTATTTATGTTATTTTTCAACCTTTTCATATAAGGAACGCATTGGACTAAGTAAGTGACGGTTAGAGCCCACTATAGCTCCTCGATGCATCAGTAGGTCTCATGAGACAAACTATTATCTTGGAACAAGGCATTGAAAAAATATTATTTGTAGTCTTGGCATGAGTACTTGATTATGCGGTCATTATATCTGAAATTATGTAGTCCTTCATTATGAAATTATTTGTTAATATTACATGTGATTATTAAACTAGTAGAATATATATGTGGATAAGTAAACAGAATTATATGATTTATATTTTCCTAATTATGATAATGCATATGTTTAAAGGGCTTTTGTTTTAGTCTTATACATTTCCTTAAATGTTTATGCTTATTTATGATAGTTTCTGATATATTTTTATCCTTACCGAGCATATGAGGTCACCCATTTCTTATGTTATCTTTTTTCCAGGATATGATGAATTATATTATGATTAACCTCTAGGGATAGGCCAAAGGACATGAGTTTGTTCAAAGGGGACACAATGTTGTATTTTTTATTTCATGATGTAATGTAAAAATATGTATGTATCTAGTACTTCTAAGGCTACTAAATTATTTGGTCTTTCGAGACATGATCTCTTGTGATCAAGCCAATGTAATGTAATAATGCATCGAATCTGGGTAACTAGGGTCTAAGTGTTATATTTGGTATCATAGGAAGTTTAGTAAAAACCTTGGAAACTAGATTTAGATCAAATATGATTATAGAACAGTACCGTAAGATATACTTTGAAGATTATTATAGAAGAACATCAAAAAAATTTGGTAGTGTAAATATTATATGGGTTTTCCAGGAAAATACATCCCTATCTGGATACAAATAGGTAGAGGTGGCTCAGGTATAGATGTACCTAGGAGTGAAAACTCTAACAAGGATTTTTGGGCTCAACCTAGGGAATATAAGTACATGATAATGGGCTTAGCTGCACTATTTGTATTGTCACTCTTGGGGGATATTCTTAGAATAATTCACATTTTTTTACAAAATGATATGAAGGATTTTGAGTAAACATTTCCTTAAAGAAAACAATTTTATGATTATGGATTATATACATAAACTTTTGAATTTCTGTTAGGTATTTTACAAGTTTGGAATTATGCACTGGGATTCATAAACTATCCACGTTTATTCTATTGTTTAGAAATGGTTCCTAGTAGATGGATTGAGAACTCTAGCAATACACATGATCCAAAGATTAAGAAGGATCATATCTTTCAGGATCTTAAGCCAACATTTAGAAGTGAAATAGTCTCCCATGTATTCACATAGTATAAAAAAGTAGTATCACATGTTAATAAGATAAGTAATGAACTCTCCAAGTCACGTGACTTTGAAATAAATCTAGAGACGAAAAGGATGGTAGAGAGAAAGTTAGATAAAGGGAATAATGGAAAGAAGGATTTCCTTATATGTGATAACTTTGGAAAGAATGATCTTGGTAAATTCATGAAGTGAATGGGAGATTACTATAAGCGTAGAGAAAAAGGACACCAAGTAAGATATTATAAGGGTAAGAAAAATGTTTCAAATGTTCAATGATTTATCTATAAGGAGTTGGGACACTATGCGAATCAATTTTCCAATCATCAGTGTATAGCATAAATGATTCTATTGATTAATAATCATGTTATGATACTGCCAAAGATGAAGAGGAAAAATTAGTGTTCTTATATTTTAATTAATGAATTATGCCATGTGAGTGTTTTTTTAACGATGTGATGGTTATATTAATTATGGAAATAAATAAAGATTATATTTCAATACTATTTCATTGAGGATTTGACATTTTATGGTACTATGAAAACTGACTCAACAACAAGTTAAACTTTTTGGAAAATACTCGTTGGAAAGAAAGATAAACCCTAATATGGTCCTGATATCGAGGTAGTGATTTTGGAATAAGTGATGGTTGATTTTGATAAATTATATTGGTTGTTCTTGAATAACTTGGATCTGATTAATGATTTGTTTATTCCATCATTTTTGGAGTATTTAAAATTTTCAGATATAGGGAATATATCTAGTATTCTATAAGGAATATGGGAGCATGAATATAATCAATAAGGTTTTATGGTAATTTTGGGTGTTACCATGTTTTAATAGAATTCATGATGAAGGTACCCACATGTTATTATTTGGAAGAAATATATCTTCATCATGTTATGTTTACATTCATTATAAATTTTTGGACTATGAGTTTGGACACAAGTATTTTGGATAATTCTAAAGGTTGGAATAGATTAAGTTCTAAATTGGATACTATAGTTTAAATTTAATAATTTTTTCTTATTTTTCTTGGATTGTTTTATAAATATTACAACCTAAAGGTCTAGAGACAACCCGTCATGTCCGGAAAGGTCACAAGACTTGAACCTGCAACTGATGGGCGACAAAGGTTCATCACCTAGCACTGGCCTACGTGATGTCCTGGTTTATATAATATACCTTATTTAAATGATCTAATAGATTAATTATAAATTTATTTTATTGAATCCATATATTATTATGATAAATAGAATATTTTTGAGTTCTGTTATCTTTTGGATTGAAATATGACTTTGTGGTAGAAATTAGTTAAAGAATGGAACTCTACTTCTCATGTATTTTTTTCTTATTCTATGAAGAAATTAATTACTAAACATTATGGAAAGGTTATTAAAACCAAAAATGTGTTTTCAAAATACCTTATGTTTTTATGAACCAATTATATTTTATTTCATAATATATTTATGGCTTAGAGGCCCTCAATTTTCGATTTATTGTTCACTTGTTTGTGATTGATGACCTCAATCACTCCCTATAAATATTTATGTTTTCCCTCCAATTATGTGTCTCAATTTTCCACCAATGTTCTCATATTAGAAATCCTAATTTTTTGGTGAGTTATTCATTACCCATTCCCTCTTATTAATACTAAATTTTATGAACCCTATTTTATATATGGGTTTTCCACAAAGATATTTTCAATTTTAACCTTTTATTTTCGAAAAAAAATTTCAAATTGTGGCGACACAATTTATTGAAGGAGGGGAGAATGTAACACCCCATGATTTCATAGTAAGATATATCTTTAATGTAAGTCAATAGATTATACTGTATACAACACTTTCGTGGGTTCTATTATACACAAGATTGAGTTTCTACGAAATAACACATTAGTAATATAATTATTTAAATGATATATTTATTTATCAATTAAATAATGTGATATGAGTAGTAAAAATAATTTATTATTGTTTTGATAAGGTTTTCAAATAAATGAAACATATTTAATATGAAATATATATGTTTTGTTAAAATAGTTATATATTTAGAAAAACTATTTTCTTAACAGAACTACTTTTTATGTCCTTTTGCAAACAATAATAAAATTAATAGTAGATACTCCTAAAAATTGAATTTCATAAAATAGACTTCATTTTTGGATTTAGAATATCAATATTATCTTAGGTTGAATTTTTGGTATTTTTCTAAAAACATTAAAGTTTTGATGAATAGTGAAAAATACTCCATAGTATATAAAAAATGACTTTTTATTTAAATAATAATAATAATAATTTAAATTTATTTAAAATTTCAAATAGATACATAATACCTATATTATTCCAATGTAATTAATTATAGTAATTTTATAATAATATTAGATATATAATATTTTATTGAACATTTAAACGCCTTTTACCCACCTTCTAGGCACATTTGAAAATTTGAATAAAATGTAATTTTACGGCTTATTTGAATTAAATTTCAAAATTCTAAGAGAGATGATTTAAATTAGTAAATAAAATTTGGTACAAAAGGATGGAAATAAATTTTGATGAATATTAACTTTTGAATTTTATTTACCATGGTTAAAAGTAAATATAGTAATTAAAGGTAAAAATTATATTATAATTACCCAAACACATGTCCTAATTCTATTGGATATGATTATTTGGAACAACAGACACCATAGTAATAAAATATGGTCCTTTTTTATTCACTTGGATTAGATTTGGAAATTTATTATTATTTTATTTAAAGATGAGTTAAAAGTATTAAATTCAAATTTTAATAACCAATCCATTTTTAATAAAAGGTTATACAAAAGATAAATTATACTATAAATATTAATTATAATTCTAAAAATATTTCCTACATCATGGTATTTTTTTTTATAATTTTTATGAATTAAATAATTAAATTTATTTATTACACAATGATGATATAGTAATTACCTTATTAATGAAACATTAAAATAATTGATATTATAAATATCAAAATAAATATACATTGAGACTTTTGATTCATTAAACTAATTTTAATGGTTAATATGACTTTTTAGGGATTATTTAATTAATTTTTTTAAGTAATCGAATTTTTTTTTGACTTTTACAAAAATGAAATACTAAATAGTGTCAAAATAGACAAAAATGAGTTTCTAAAAACAATACTATATTATTAAATGATATAGTATTATTAAAAATCTAAGGCTCGGGAAAAGGAGTTATATAATTATAGATATGTCATTAATGAACCAAATTTAATTTTCAATTCATTTTATAGTATGTTTATTAACTATGTAAAATAAAAATACAAGAAGACATGGTAAAAGTTAATCTATTTAACCAAGAGTTAAATCTAACAGATAATGTTACTATAGTGACTTAAAACTATAAAAAACCTATTGGTTGAGAGGATTTAAACCCATACTCCCCTTATCCTATAAATAAATCAACTTGTAGCCATTAGAAACAAAAATAAATTTTTAATAATATAATATTTCAAACTTTTCCTAAAGTGACCCTCACCAATATTATAAAAGGGTACCTCCCCTTCTCTTAATTTCACACCTCCAAATCCATTTCTATTGGACAAAACATACTCAAATATCCTCCCAAAAACTCTCAATTAATCATAGAGGCCTTAATTTGATCATAAATCCATCTTACAAATCACTTTTGTTGAAATCAAAAAGAATCACCCGAAGAAGATGTAATTATTTCCTCACCTCATTCAAAGTTCTTTTCTTCTTCCAAATCTTCTTTCCTTGTTGTTTCCATATGAAAATAATAAATCCAGTATCTTATATATACGGTGATGCTGTTATAAATATGGTACTACAATAATCATTACTTTATTCATCATATGAATGACAAAGTCACCATACATGTATGCGTATGGCTTACCGTCTCCAGGTCATGTTGTAGTTTTTTATTCAACACATCATTATTTGGATGGGTATAATAATGATTTATAAATTCGATAAATAATAAATAAAATATGTTAATGATTATATATATATATATAGGATATACCATCCAATTTCACATGATTTCACCATCAATAGAATGATATTGTCGCTCCTACGTACGTACGAATTACTGTCTCCACAACATGATGAGATTTCATTCCCCATCATAACCATTCATGAATAATTCTAATTTTATTATTAAAAATAATTTTTTATAAAATAATATCATTCTTGATATGAATAAAATACATTTTATCCATAAAAAATATGACTTAGGTAACAAAATATTTGAAATAAAACTAATCATTTAACACCTGAAACAATGGTACTGCAGAAATATTATTAACAAAGAAATATCAGAAGAATATATATGATATCATATTAATGTATGCAGTTCTTGTATAATTTAATAAAAATTATTTAACTATTATACATTAGATTAATGTACCCTCGACTAATGAAAAGTACAAGGTATGTGTTAATTTTAAAATTTATTTATTATCTGAGGTTGTTTGTAAGTAAGTATCTTCTGGGACATCTGTATCATCCACATTCGTGTTTCATAAATATTCATTTCAATTTTTTTATTATTTCCTATAATATGGGTTAAAGTCATCTATACCATTTTTTTACTATTTATAAAATATTTTGAAAGGAATCATTCCATCATTTTCCAAACAAGGAATTTTATAACATTATAGACAAATTATTGTAAGAATGTTTTTTTAACCTATACGGAGGGTGATCCTATTTTGCACTGTTATAACACATTCTAATCTTCCCTTACAAACTTATAAGAATATTATTAAAATAAATGTTTTCTTTTATAATTATGGTTCTTTTAAATGATTTTTAAATAGAATGTGAAATTTATCTCTGTAATTCCACGACCCCAGTTACGAGAGTCAGTTCATTATTAGATAACATTGGCATGATACAAGGAATTATGTCCCGAAAGATATATCAGTTTAGTAGCCTTAAAATTACAAGATTCAGTCGTAAGTATTACATTACATCATGAAATAAAAACATCAACAACATTTTGTCCCCTTTTTAAAATACTTATATCCTTAGCCTATCCCTGTAGGTAAACCATAAAATAATTCTTCACATCCTGAAACAAAAAACATAGAAATGGGTGAGCTCAGATTCTCATTAATGATAACAATATAGCGGAATCTTTCAATGTTAAGCATAAACATTTAAGGTAATGTTTACGATTAAAACAAAAGTCTTTTAAACATAAAATTAAGCATAATATGGAAAAGATAAAATCAAATAATTCCATTTAATTATTCACATGGATATTCTACTAGTCGAATAATCACATGTAGTATCAATAGCCACTTTCGTAATGATGGAATGCATAATGCCAGACTTCATAACCACATAGTCAAGGCCTTCTTCCAAGACTACAAATACGATTTTTTTCAAGGCCTTGTTCCAAGACACTATTTTGTCTCATGAAACCTACCGATGTATCAAGGAGATATAACGGACTCCACCCATTACTTACTAAGTCCAATGCATTCCTCATATAAAAAGGTTTAAACATAACATAAACATTAGTATTAAAAATCTCATACAAACTGTCAATACTTTATCCATAAACCATGAATGGTGTAAAAGTAACACATCCATGGTCGAACAAATCAAAAAACAATCAATACAATATGTATGAGTTGTATCAAAATAAATCAACCTCAATCAATTTTATAATTCATCAAAAGATGTTGAAAAAGATGAAATCAAAACATTGGAGAGAAATATCACTTTTTATTTTGAAATAATTTAGAAGTCATGTAAATATAAAAGAAAAAATTTATTTTGAAAATATTATTATAATTTTGTAAGGGAAGATTCTATGGTTTTATAACAGTAGAAAATAACCGCACCCGCCGTATACATTTAAAAAACATTCTTTCATTAATTTTGTCAAAAAGGTTGTGAAGACCTTATTTGAGAAAAGATAGAAATAATCCATTAAAAACATTTAATAAAAATTACAACAAGGTTATAAATGAATTTAAATTATAGTCTATTAAATAGTAAATTTTTTTGAAATATATTTTTAAGAAACACAGATGTGGATGATAAAGTGGTCCTAGTAGATACTTACGTAAAAACAATCTCGGATAATAAATAGATTGTGAAGTTAACCGTTAACATGTAATTTACTTGGTAGAGGGAACATTAAACTAATTTATAATAGTTTAATAATTGTTATTAAATTATAAAAGAACTATATACATAAATATGATATCATATATGACCCTCTGATATTGCTTTGTTAATAATATTTCAGTATTATAATCTTTTTGGGTGTTAAATGATTCATTTTCCTTTATATGATTAGTTATGTAAGCCATGTTTGATATTGATAGAATGTATTTGAGTCATACATAGTATAATATTATGGTCATAAACATTATTTTTAATTATAAAATTAAAATTATTCTTGAATGATTACGATGGAGAATGAATCTCATCGTGTTCGTGGAGACTGTAATCCATATGTACACACGAGCGGCAATATCATTATATTGATGGTAAAATTTTATATAATTGGATTTTATATCATATATAAATAATAATTTAAATGTTTTATTTTTTATCTACATCAGTTCTATTCATTATTATACCCATCCAAAATAATTAAGTGTTTGAATAACAAACTACACCACGACGTGGAGACTGTAAGCCTTACGCATGCACATATGGTGGCTTTGTCATTTATAGGATGGGTAGAATAAAAAATATGGTTGTAACATATTATTAATAATATAAAATTTTATATAAGATACTGTAGTTATTATTTTATAATGGAAACAACAAAAAAATAGGATGTGGAAGAAGAAAAGAACATGAAAGAGGTGATGAAATATTTACCTCTTCTTCGAATTAGTCATTTTGATTTGATAAAAAGGGTTATTTATGATGGATTTATGATCAATTTAAGGCCTATAGGATTAATGGAGGAATGTTGGGAGGATATTTTGGGTTGTTTTGGCCAATAAAAATGCCTTTGGAGGTGTGAAATTAATAGAAGGTGAAGTACCCTTTTATAAGAGTGACGAGGGTCACATTAGGAATGGCTCAAAATATTATTTTATAATAAACTCAGTTTAGTTTTCTAATGGCTCAAAAATGATTAATTTAGAGGATAAGGTGCAGAGTGGTAGAAAAAATTTCAACCAATATGTTTTATACTAGTTTAGGTCACCATATTAACCCTATCTTTTAGATTTAACTCTTAGTTAAATAGTTTTTCATTTACCATGTCTCTTAGTATTTTTATAATATATGGTTAAAAAACTCACTGTAACAATCCAAGATAACCCCAAGTGGTTAATTATTAATATATATAACCTTATCTAAGTCCTTTGGCTGATCCTCATAATTTTAGGAATATCATATCCATTATTAATATAATGTTTGTTTTAAAAACTCAATTATGTTAATTTTGACAGTATTTAGCATTTGGTTATTGTGAAAATTATAACATCATGATTAATTAGAACAAAAATTATATAATCAACCCTAAAATTTCATATTAAACTACAAAAATATTGTTATTCATCAAAAGTCTCAAATTAAATTTATTTGGATATTTATAATATAAATTATTTTAAACTTTCATTAATAAAGTAATTTATGCTTCATCATTGTTTCATAAATAAATTTAATTATTTAATGTATAAAAATTATAAATAAAAAACCATTATGTAGGAAATATTATTATAATTATAAATAATATTTATAGTTGAGTTTATATTATGCATAACCCTATATTGAAAATTGTTTAGTTATTAAACATGGAATTTATAACTTTTTACTCTTCTTTAAATAAAGTAATAATAAATGTCCTAATCTAATGAAAGTGGACCAAAGGGGAAAATATATTATTCCTATGGTTGTTTTTGGACGAATTACACTTATCCAATAGAATTAGGACATGTGTTAGGGTAATTATAATACCATTTTTACCCTTAATTACCCATTTTGATTTTAACCGTGGTAAATAAATGTCAATAGTTACTTTTAAACAAACATTATTTATATCATATTGATCATCATTTTACTAAAATAAATTAAAATAAAATAAATAATTATTTAAATAAAAATTTAGTTTTAAACAAATAATGTCGTGTTTTCACTATTCATCAAAAATTGAAGGATTTGAGAAAAATTCCCAAAATTCCCCCTAAGCTAATTTTGATATTTTGAATCCAAAAATGAAGTCCATATTGAAAAATAAAATTTATAGAATTTTAAAAAGGTCATATTACTATTCATAATAGCTACTTTGATTGGTCGTGGTGTGGTAAAACTCCATGTTGCATACAACGCAAGATACTACATTATATAGAGGGAAATGTAACATGGAAGCTTGGGGTGTACCATTCTCCCCTCAAAATAATTTCATCCTAAAAATTTCTAGAATATTATTACATAAAAATATTCAGGTTGTTTTTCATCACAAGTTCCTTGGGTTCCCACATTTCCACTTCCATCTTATGGTTTCTTCATATAATTTTTACCAGATGAGTCATCCGGTTTATCAACACTTGTCCTATGGTATCAAGAATTTTGACATGCTCTTCACAATAAGATAGATCAATTTCTAGTTCAGTTTCCTTATAGATGAGTAAATGTGTTGGGCGAGGCTTGTATTTTCTCAATAGTGATACGTGGAGCACATCATGAACATTGGAGAGACTTAGAGGCTTTTCCAGATGATAATCTATAACTCCAATTCGTTCAAGAATTTCGAAAAGTCAACTGTACCTGGGACTCAATTTACCCTTCTTACCGAAACGTAAAACACCATTTCATGGAGATACCTTCAAGAAAATATGTTCTCATAGTTGAAATTCCAAATCATTTCTTCAGTTATCGACATTGATATTTTCATACATTGGGATGCTTTGATGTGGGTTTGGATAATCTTCACTTTTCCCATTGTTTCCTCCACAAGTTTTGGGCCTACGAGTTTTCTTTGACCAACATCATCCCAACAAGTTGGCCTGCGACATCTCTTTCTGTATAATGCTTCATATAGTGCCATATGAATACATGAATGGAAGATATTATTATAGAAACATTCTACCATAGGTAAATATTGATCCCACATACCTTGAATGTCATGTGAGAAAGATCTCAACATGTCTTATAAGGTTTGAATATTTCGTTCCGATTGTTGATCGGTTTGAGGGTGG
Organism: Viscum album; assembly: GCA_963277665.1. Classification (NCBI taxonomy): domain Eukaryota; kingdom Viridiplantae; phylum Streptophyta; class Magnoliopsida; order Santalales; family Viscaceae; genus Viscum; species Viscum album. The sequence goes on along the minus strand of OY728156.1, from coordinate 473,317,524 downwards.
TAGGCAGTGCTCAAACGAAGTTAAATATCAAGGGCTTTCTGAATAATTTTCTAGAATCTAGATGTAAAATAGAGATCATGACCAGAAAAAATTGATAGGGGTACTCCATCAAGTCTTACAACATTATTAATATGTAGTCTTCAAAAATGTTCAATTGGCAAATTTTCTCTTATATCAAAAAAATTCGTTGACTTGGTAGGAAGATCAACAATGAACAATATTGCATCATTTCTTCTAGGATTCTTTTGTAGTCACATTAAAATTTCTATCCTAATATCATCCCATTTCCACTCAGGTATGGGAAGAGGTTGCATGACTCCTCTAGGATGTTGTCTTCGAGCTTTCACTTGTTGGAAAACCATACATCTTGACACAAAATCTGCAATATCATTCTTCATATTGTCCCACCAAAAATATTATTTCAAATATCTATACATATTAGTGCTACCAGGTTGAATAGAGAAATTGGAGCTATGAGCATCATCCAACAATTACCTTTTTAGATGAGGTATATTAGGATCACAAAGTCTCTTCCCAAATTTCAAAATTCCATCTTCATATAAAAAGTTGATAAATCTCCCATCGTTCATAACATTAATTTTTTTTTGAAATTCCTCATCACCAGTCTGAGAACTTTTTATCCTTTCGATTAAATATGTTTTGACAGGAATTTGATAAATCAATGATTTTTCACCTTCTATAGTTATTCCAATATGATTCTTTACTATATCCACGCATATAGGATCCTTTTCAACTCTCATCTTGTTCAAAACTACATGATCCATTCTACTCAAAGAATATTCCACATTATTTGACTTCCCCAGGTGGCAGTGTATAGTGCAATCATAATCCTTGAGTAGTTCAATCCATCATTTTTTCTTCATGTTGAGTTCCTTTTTTGAGAAAATATAATTCAATCTCTTGTGATCAGTATAAATATAACATTTTATTTCATAAAGATAGTGTCTCCGTATTTTCAGAGAAAATATTACTACTGATAACTCAATATCATGAGTGGGATTGTTTTTTTAATGAATTTTTCACTACCATGATGTATAGGAAAAAACTCTATCATTCTATATAAGTAAACAACCAAGTTCTTTCTATGATGCATCATTATAAATATCAAACCCATCATTCCCCAATGGTAGATTCATGATAAGAGCATTAACTAATATTATCATTAGTTATTAAAAACATTCTCCACACCCTTTTGTCCAAACAAATTTAACCCCTTTACGTGTGAGCTTGGTTAATGTGTTATCCAACCAGGAAATATTCTGGAAAAAAGTCAATAATAATTGGCTGAACCAATAAAATTGTATACCTCAGTTATACTCGTCGGTGTTGGATATTCATGCATTGCCTTGGTATTTGAAAAATCAACAGATATTAAATCCTTAGAGACAATATAGACAATAATAAAAATATCTTGAAGCCATAATTCACACTTTCTAAACTTTTCATATAATTCATTTCATTAGAGGGTTTTTAGAATAGTGCGTAAGTGATTTTCATGATCATCATAGATTTTTGAGTATACCAAGATATCATCATTAAATACCGCAACAAATTCATCAAGATATTCCATGAAAACACTATTCATTAGATCAATTAAGATAGAGGGTGCATTAGTCAATCCAAAAGGCATTACTATAACCTCTTAATGACCGTACCATGTTCGAAATGTTGTTTTTGAAATGTCTTCTTTCTTCACACAAAACTGATGATATCCAGATCGAAGGTCAATATATGAAAAATATTGAGCTCCATGAAGTTAGTCAAATAAATCATCAAGGTGTGGTAGGGGATAATGGTTTTTTATTGTTACAACATTGATCTCCTTGTAGTAAATTCACAACCTCAAAGATCCATATTTCTTCTTAACAAAAAGAACATGGGCTCACCATGGATAAATACAAGGGCAAATAAATCCATTATTACTCAATTTCTCTAGTTGTTTCTTTAGATCATCTAATTCCACAGTGGACATTATATAAGGGGTATTCTATATGGTCCTCGAACCAGGAAGAAAATCAATGGAAAACTAAATTTCTCGTTCCAGGGGATGTCTAGGTAAATCCTCTGGAAACAAAACATCATATTCTTTCACAATAGGTACGTCCTCTATTCAACCATAATTTTCTCACCCATGGTTATTTCATTATCTTCCTCCCCAAAAATTGAATTTATTAGAGCTAATGGGGGTGGATCTAGATAAGAATCAGGTGGCGACATTTCTACTCTAATGATAAGGTACTCCTTATCATCATTGAAAATTGTAACCTCTTTCTTCTTACAATAAATTTTCACATCATGGTCTGAAATCCAATACATTCTGAGGACTATATCAAATTCAATCATGGGTATGCTAATGATATCATCTGATAAAGCACATTTATATACCCTAATAAGAAATCATTCAAAAAAATTATTACTATGATACTTCCCATAGGTGTATTGATTGAAAACTCTATTATTAAGTCAAATTAAAAATATCTAATTTTCTTAAAAAAATGGGAAGATATGAAACAATGTGATGATCTAGAATCAAATAAAGCAATGGATAAACTTGAGGAAACCATTAGATTACCTAAAACCACATCATTCGGAGCTTCATCCTCAGTAGTAGTGATAACATAATCTAGGCCTTACTCGCTTCGCCTTTTTTAAAGTCAGGTCCCTTTGCGCTTAGGAAATTCATTTTCATAATTCCATTTTTCTGTACAATTGTAGAATTCAACATTGAATGCCTCTTTATTCCCCTTACAATCACAATATTGGTGGCCTTTTTAACCACACTTGTAAGAGACTCTCATTCCCTTCAAGCATGTACCAGGGTGTTTCTTTCCACATTTACCATAGGTTAAATATTTCACTTTTCCCTTCTCCCCCTTATTTCCATTTCCATAATGTTAAGTAGATCTCATTTTCTATTGATTTACATTAATTTCATATGACTTATTGAATTCCTTTTCTATTTTGATATAGAATGATACAATATCTTCGTTGTGTTCAGAATGGCACATTTATCCTAAGGGTGACCTTACCTTTTTCTGCATGAGGCGTCTGGCGGAGGCGAGTCGGGAGCCGGAGGTGGGAGGGTTTATTTTAAAAAAAAATAAATATCTACCCCCTTGTTGGATGTGTGTTGCGTAGAGGAGGAACTCATACTCCTTCATACAACTCCTCCTTCTCCCACGACGGCGAATCGGCGACCGAATCGCATGATCAAGGTGCCCTCGAGCTCAGATTTCGACGACAGACGCTTCAGGATCACGCAACGGAAGCTTTGGATCGCGGATCCAAGTCCGAACATCGGCGTTTCACCCACAAGGTAGGAGGTTTGAGGTTTAATACCCCGATACCTTTAGGCATCATTTTTATTCAATTTGACGGTGTAGTAGTAAAGATCAGGTCATGGGGGTCGCGTAGATGCCTCCAGATCAAAAAATGGACCACCGGGGTGGTCTCGACGGTCTGCGAAAGACTCATCGGTGCAACACAGGTGCTAGAGAGGGGCAGCAATCCATGTTGGGCCAGCGTAGTAAGGCGACGGCGGCCGCCTGAAGCGTGGCGGTGCACCGTGCCAGCGTAGCGGAGCCATAGTCCCATGGCATCGCTTGCTGGCCAGACCGGCCGGTTCTGGCCTGTCCAGCCCCATTTTAACACACAAGGGTTTTAAAACCCCCATTTCCTGCAATTCGGGGATCAGATTCGTCTCCCATCTACGAAGACGAGACCTTGGCGATGACGTGAACCTTTCAGTGAAGGTTTGAGAAATTTATGGTTTGGGATCATGGCCCGGGAGCTTGAAACGTCAAAAAAGTAATGATATTTTATTATTATTCTACATCAGTCCATTGAATCTTCAACCTGGAGAGTCCGATTGACGTGAAATCAGTGGAATTGAGACACTGATGATATTAATAAATTTGTTTGAGGGTTTCCGGGTGTTGGGGTTCAGTTTATTGTGCGAGCTCCACATGGCCATTTTTTGGCATTTGCGGAGAAATGCTACTTTCACACCAGGAGTCTGATTTTGGCAGATGAATAGTCGATCCTCTGTGTTTTTCTGATAGGATCTCAATGGTGAAATCCATTCGATGAGTTTCGGGATCGAGGTGTGAGCCCTGCCTGAGTTGGCTTCGGTGAATAGTGCCTTTATCACAGGGTGTCCGTTTCGTACGAACGAGTAGTCGATTCTGGGTTTTTTCCCGAGGGGATCACCATGGTATGATCCGCTTGATGAGTTTTGGGATCGTTTTGTGGGCCCCGCACGGCGTAACTATGGGGTATAATGCCTTTTTCACCGATTGTCTGTTTTGAGTGAGTAAATAGCCTATCCTGCATGTTTTTCCGTGTGGATCGCAATGGTGGCCCCGATATCGGCCTTGGGGGTGCACAGGGCATCACTATGGTAGGTCGCTTTGGTTAGAGACGTTGGGACAAGCAGTGTTTGAGGGTACTCCCACAGTTCGTTCCTACAGGGGTTCGCTCGACATCAAAAACTTCATATAGGTTTGTGATCCTCTCAATTGAATGTTTAATCTATTAGAGTTGTGGCATCCCTTTGGTGGGCCTGAAGCGGGATCCTCTAGCATCGTTTCCCTAGATCAGGTTCTTGTTATCGCTGTGACCGCTTTTCCACGGGTGGAAATCCACTATCTAGTAGGTTAACCCCGTAGGGTTCGTGGAATCATCGGGAATATGATACCCTACATGGTGGGTCGTGCTCAGTAGGGTTGTGGCATCATCAGGAATACGATCCCCTACATAGCATGAGGATTTTAGTAGGGTTGTGGTATCGTTGGTTATGTGATCCCCTACTCAGCGCGTGGTTCCTATAGGGTTGCAGAATCATCAGTTCAATCCCATACATCGCGAGTTATACCAGATAGGGTTCTGGTATCATTGTGACCACCTTTATATGGGTGATGATCCTCTATCTGAGTGTCGTGCTTCTGTCGAGCGCCAAATCGGGTTGTGGTATCCCCCAGTGGATCCTGGGTGTGATCCCCTATCTGTGAGTTCTACGAATGCCATATCAGGTTATGGTATTCCCAAGTGGACCCTGGGAGTGTTCCCCTATCTGTGAGGTCATCGTATACTGGTGTAAGTTCTGGTATCCCCTAGCGGACCCCAGGAGAGATCCCTTATCCAAGGATTTTGGTGTTTATGTTTTCTCAGTGATGTTTCCTCAGTGATGATATCTAAGAAGCGTGATCTCTCAGGTGAGGGTCTGAGATGTTTGTGTGAAACCTGATGCAGTGTATCTCTCAGACGAGTGTCCTTTGGAAGGCAGTGCTCGTGCAGTGTGTTCTCTTGGTTGTGAATAGTTGCTGGTCAGGAGGTCAGTACCTTATGTGGCTTGGTGCGTGATCTGGGTATATCTAGTTTTTCATTGTTTATGTACGAGAATACACCTGATTTGAGATGACTAGTTGTGTTTAGCCGAGTATGGTCACAAGATGGATGTTCTCTCTCATTTCGGTTCCCTCTGGCTGGGATGAGCGGACGGTTTCCTTTTAGTATATCTCTTTTGTTTTCGGTTTTTGGGGTGCCTACTGAGTATTGTTATACTCATCCCTGCCTGGGATTTTCCCACACATGTTTTCTGTCTTGTGCATACCATAGGCCTTTTGAAGGGGTCCCAGGGGTACCCAGAGTAGGTGGAGTTTAGTGAGTTGGTTTGACTGGGGTGTTTACCGGAGTTGTGCTGAGGATCTTACCAGTAGGTGTTTTAACAGTTTTTTCCCTCCTTCTGAGAAGGTTGGACACTTTTTAGTTTTCTTTTGGTGGTCCCTGTTTTTCCCTTTTGTACATCTGTTTTACTCTGCTTGTGGGATCGTTGTATGCATACATTACTTTTCAGTTTTATATATATCTCCGAACTATTCCATGGAGGTGTATGTGGGTGCGTCTGTACACCATGGGCTAATGACTCCCATGTGTGTGATTGCTTACTCGGTTCTAGATTCTATCCCCTGACCTATTGTAGGTGGGCATGGGTTGTTGCGGTTCGAGCCCCATTGGGTCGGGTCATGACAGATGTCATCGTCGCCGCCGGCCGGCCGTGGTTGGTGGCCCTCCACCACACTACGGCCCGCGCCGCCACCTTGCCGCATTGGTCCACCATGGTCAGCCGCCGCTCGCCGATGCTAGTGTCGTCGCGCCGTTGTCATGCTGGCGAGTCTTCCGCGGACCGCTGGGACCACCCCAGTGGTCCATTTTTCGATCCGTAGGCATATGCGCAACCCATGATACCCTATCTACACTGATATGATGTCAAATCGAAGAAAGACACATCATAAACGAGATCGAGGAATTAGAACTCAATCCACATACCACGCGGGTGAAACACCAATGTTCTAACTTAGATCTGCACTCTAATGCTTCCGCTACGCGATCCTGAAGCGTCCGCCGTCAAAATCCGAGCTCGACGACACCTTGATCACGCGATTCGGTCACCAATTCTCCATTGGGAGGGGAGGAGGATGAGGAGTAATAATGAGGAGTTCCTCCTCTTTGAAACACACATCCAACAAGGGAGGGAGATATTTTTTTTAATATAAACTCTCCCACCTCCGGCTCCTGGCTTTCCTCCGCCCGACACCCAATGCAGACAAAGGTAAGGTCGCCCTTAGGGTAAACGCACCGTTCTGAACGCAATAAAGGACTCAGAATTGCGATCTAAGACTCTGTTCAGGAGTTATTCAGGCCGACACTCATAAATTAATGTTTCCTCTTATTTACAAAAACGCCCCGGGAGGTGCTTTCCACCGCAATCCCACACTTACAAAGTTTAAACCTCACCTAGGGTAATAGCATGTTCCGGACGCTACCATGCCCTTAGATTCTCGTTCTAAGCTACCTTTTAGGAGATATCACACCCCCACCACGTTCATAGTATAAAATACTTACTATTTTTATAAAATTAATTCTGGGCACACCAGGCCTCAGAATCACACGCCGTCTTCACGCCTAGCTCTGGAATTATTCATAAGAATATTCCAAAGTCTGATAGGGCCAAAACTTGAGACGATACATATTTCACTCATAATTGGATATAATTTTAAATATAATGAACAAATTGTCTCATTAATGAAAAAGGGATTTTAATTTCATCCATTTATTATCCGAAAAGTCAAATTTTAGGATTTTATTATTTTTAAATAATTTAATAATGTATTATTTTTCATAAATTATTATTAATGTAATTTTTGAAAATATTCACATCATCAGACATTGAAAAACATGAAAACAATGGAAATAGAATAAAAATATTTTGCAAGTATATTATACATTATATATATTTACAAAAATCATTGAACATAATAATTCATCTAAATTATGGCAATTTTAATTTTTTTAATATTAGTTATTTTATTTTTATAATAATTAAATTCATAATGGGTCGATGTTGCATCTGTTTTTTGGGTGACTGATAATTAACTAAAAATAAAAAATAAATAACTTTAGAAAATACTATTGATTTATATTTTAAATATAGATATATAAAATAACCTAACCAATTATTACCATTATAAAGGGTGTGAAATTTTTTCATTATATTTAACATAAATAAATATAAAGTTAATAATCAAAGAAATCGTACAGTCCCTGTTTTTCCTTGTATGATTTTGAAATATTTCAATATATATTTTGAGATTCAGGTGCATAGATGGCCTGAGATTCTGAGACCTAGGGTGACTAAAATTAATTTTATCAATATATTAAAAATATTTTATATTACACACATGTAGTTTCATAATGAAAATGGAATAAAACTAAATAAGAATCTCTTATATGAAATATGAGACCATGTTTGAGTCTGGAATGTGATGTTTACCCAATGCATGCCTAAAATAGGTCAGTGTGGGGTGTTCAGATATCTCAAAAATTGGTGGTGTATTTAGTTGTTAAATTAAATAATTAATTAAATTTATTTATTAATTTTACATAACTGAAACAGATATATAAAATTCCTATTATACCAAATTATCTAAGGATAGCTGCTTACACATAAGATAATTTAGTGCTTTCTTCCCATCATTTAGTTGGTGAATTGAATCAGATGAAGACGAAACCACATATCGAAGCTGATCATGACACAGTAAATGTAATGACTTTTTTCCATTAATTGGTGAGTGCATTATTCGATGAAGAATGACCAATTCTCTATGTAGGACTCTCAAATATGTGGTTCATGAAATTTTGATTATTTTTTTGAGCAATATTAATCCATTTCATTGATATGTGACAATTTGAAGAAGTTTCATGTTCCACTTTACATATATTAAATTTATTATTCATTGTTTCTCACCTCAAATATATCCGTTCATTGTATTTTTACAAGAATGATTGTCCAAAAATTGTTAAAAAAGTTTATTGTGATTTTATCATTTTTATTTTATGATTTATTCACCGATCATTCTATACGACCACAATTTGATGTTTTCAGGTGGTACCATGCTTTATTAGTCCTACAGATTCATGGTGAAATCAAGTGCGATGAACAAAACATCAAAACAAGGATGGAAAATGGGGATTTTCTAGTTAGGGGTTCTCGTTTCATTAAGTTGGGATCAAAATTGGATATAGTGGTGTTGTGGTTTGTGAAAGACAGGAAAGTAACTTCAATGGATCAATGGGTACGACTTTACAGCCACCAGATGGCTGGAAATGACAAATAAAAACCTATCCCCATGATTTAGAGTGTTTGAGATGCTTTATTAATAGTGGATAAGCGAAATTTGGATGTGAGGAAGCATATCAAGATTCCTAGGAAAATATCTACTACATGTGGTGTAGTTATAGAGAACACATGGTGTGTGACAACTATTATATAGTGGCTAGGGTTCTAGGAAAATGATAAAAATGGCACGACATGTAAGCCAACTACACACCTTGTATACCTCCTCGGGTGGACGTGCTGTGTGGAAGAACACATGGGTAAATTTCACGTGTGGAAAGACACATCTAGGTCCATGTTATATACCAAAGTAGAGAGACATGACCTAGCACACATAGTGTGACAATATAAATGGTTCTATCCAAGAGAACATGGATCAACTCAGTGCATCTTGTACACACTATTAAGTCCACATGCATGAAAAGTAATTCAATATGGGACGAGAGATGTATATTGCCAAGGACATGGACAGGAAAAGGGTGTCACCATAAGATATGTGGGTCCCCTATATTCCATGTGTCCCTATATTTTTTTGAGAAAAACCAACATCTTGAATATCTTTTGTTGTGATTTGGATTTTGGTCCACTAATAGACTATTTTGATTTTTTTTCCACATAGAACATATTGGTGGCCTATATAGTTGATATTGAAATATGACATGATATTATCTCAGTATGATGCTTATTTATTTGATGATCGATGATGGAAATGATCAGACATGATCCTTAGAGTTTTACCCACCTAAGAGACTATGTCAAGAGTCCTCTATCTATATACCATGTTGTAACCCCTTGATGTATCAGGGTGTGGGTTTCATTCTTTTTGAGTGGAGCCACCCAATGGTATTTGGGTGTGGGACCTCTATATAATGAGTGGTACCTCATAATGGATAGTTAATGAGTCCTTGTTCTACCAAAGTGGACCCCCTAACAAAATAAGGCATGGTTCCTCTACCTACATTATGGTACCCCTAATGGAAAGGGAACATGTCTTCATGACACTAGAGTGGAGCCCCCCTGACACATCAGGGTGAAGGACATCTCTCTACTGAGTAGAACCCCCATACCAAATAGGCCATAAGACCTCATGACACAACAATCAACCCCCTTGATATATCAGGGAACAATTCATCTGCCTATAGAGTGGAACCCCCCCTAATGCATCAGGTTTTGGTTCCACTATGAATAATAAAATATTTGAACCCCCCTAAAACCCTTGGGTGTGTGTCTTCTTTACTCAGAGTAATACCCATTTTTGGATAGGATTCATTTCCTACATACACTAAGTCATACCCCATGATGGACTAGGGTGTGAGTCATCTACATGGATATTATTCCCCCTTGACTCTATTTCACAACGGTGAGGGGTGGGCCTACAGACATTTATTTATTTGGATAGACGTGCTAGATTCTAGGCATCATTGATTGGATTCTGGTATAGATAACACTCATCTCATAGATTAGGCTTAGAGATGGAGATCCCCTCCTCTCTCATATTGGTTTATATGGTTTGAGAATATATATAGATATATATTAATTCACACATATATTTTTTTTGTTATATTATTTTACATTCTTGCTATTTGGTGGTAAAGTCGCAATGTCTAGTCCATCTACACGATATGTTGACCTCCCTATGGTCAAATGAGGTTATTTAATTTCTTGGGGTTAAGATATTTTATATATATCTATATATTCCTATTGTGTCACTTACTTCGCCCTTAATATTTTATGGGGTTCTACAAGGTATTTATATACTCACCCATGCATGGACTTTACTTACACAAGTCATGTCTTTTGAAAAAGACAGAGAGGTCAGTGGTGACTATAGAGGTGCTTAGGGATACCTTGGTTCATTGGATATGCATAGTGGTAGGAGATTAGATATTCAGAGATGGTATATCTTAGTATTATAAAACCCTATATTTCTTTGATTGGGAAATATTTCTATTAGGGGTTATATTTTTCAACTTTTTCTTTTAGATTTAGCTATATTACTCTGGAACACCCTAACGGATTTTTATTCATGGTTTATATTCTTGTTGTGGCATATTTTTACTATTAATCATCTATATATCTGTTTTGATATGTTCAGTTGTGTGCATAAATTTTTATAAGTTAAATGCCTCCCTGTTTTGGATATTATTTTTTTGTAACTTTTTCCCATCCCCCGGACTATGTTGAGAGGGGGGTCTTGGGGTATTTTAATCTTTAGACTCATTGATTATTTTCATGAAATATTGAAATCAACTATGGTTCAATCCTCAGGATGGTGTTGAGAGGAGTCCAAATATAATTATTTGGTTTGGATTTAGGGAAAATGATTCATATTTTCTCAAGTGTATCTCTTAGTGCAATGAATAAAGTGATGATATGGGTAGATGATGTATCCATTCACAAGAATGTTGACTACCTACATGTCAACTCGACAGGGAGAGACTTTTGTATTAGGGATCAATTGAACTTAAATCGTATAGGATTGAGTCTTTGACTATCCTTCATGAGTCAAGTCCACATTTTATATAAATATTATCTTCTTACCGTGGTATGTATTGATTATATTTTCAAGATGCCTCTATGAAAAAAGATGTCTAGGATATTGGTTATGGATCATCACTTAAATATGAGGGATGATGAGGTATCAATTCAGGGTACTTACTATGAGATCCTTCCTCTAGGTGGCCAGGTAGAATCACCCCAACATGTTGAGAATAATATCATACCAATAGTGTAGGATGAGGATGTTAAAAAACTTAGCACAATTTTTGGGTTCTATCACCATATGCTTCAGAGGTTCTATAGAGAGACAGATCCCCATGAAATAAATGATTAGATGGATTCGAGAGTCCGTTTTTCTAGTCTCATCCAGACACTAATGGATCAGGTGTTCGCACTAGAATCTAGTCATTTCCAAATAGTATATGGGTGATTTTGGAGTCCTGTTACCCAGATGCATGCATGATTGTACACTCTTGTTGGATGGCATCCATCTATTGTTCGGTGAGGAGTACTACCCTTCCATATTATTCTTAGTTTAGATTAAATACATTATTGAACTGGAGAAGGGGTGGGGGGAATTAAATTCACTAAGTATGTATCTTGTTTTACATACCTTATATGGTACTATCATGACAACATCTGGGATGGATATTTCTGAGAAACAAAATCTGAGAGTTGACTCTGTAGAGAGAATATGAATGTATGGTACCCATTTACATTCAAATATATTCATGGGATTCAGATAAGGTATTGTTGATGAAAATTTTCATATAATAGGAATTCTATGGATCTGGTGATGGCATTGGGAATTTTCCATTAGAATGTAGAAACCATTCAATAGAATCTCATTGTTTGATGTCTTCCCATTATCAGGCTCTAGCACGTGATCTTGGGAAACGAAGAGGAATAGGGTAGAACATATAGTGGAGGTGTTATTCATATAATAGGTGAGGTCATATAGTGTTGTAATTCAGAATTATAATTACTATGGATATCCTAAAGATAGCTAATGGACCCCCACACAAGATATAGAACTGTGATCAGTGATAAACCATGTGAGAGAATGGTGTCCCTAAGGGAGATTGAGTTGGTAGAGAAGAAGGTGGATCTCTATGAGTAGGACCCTTGAGTGGTGGAAATCCCTAGGATATCAATTTACCCCAAAAACAATAATCCCATGTTAGGTTCATGGAATTGGTGGTTGGTTTCATGAACAGATTTAGGCTATGGGGGCTTATAATCTCACGCCACAAGATATGATTAGTGGTACAATATTTTTTTCCAATGATTTCTTAGTAATATCAGAAAAATGTGTGATACATTCATTCATCTCTATACTCCTAATGTGATAGTTAGAGATTTTTTTGGGGATCTATCCAAACATATTTGTCTTGAGGCCCCTAAAATGATTCATTCTTCTATATCATTTATCTCCCATTAGTTAATGCTAGAGTTTAGTGGGTAAAGGTTCATGTGAGACTTTCTCGAATCATGGTGAAATATTTTGACATCATCCTCGGTATGGACTCACTGTTCATGGTATGAGCCCAAATTTACTATCATTTTAGATAAATATGATTCCTTGTCACTGATGGGATGATAATATCCTTTATGGGTGAGAGAGAACTTATGGTGTGATTAGTGGGTTATTTGAGAAGGAGGAAATATACCATCACCCATCAGTAAGTTAATATATCCCTTGGGTCACCAAGATCTTCAAGAATCTAGATTCATTCAATTTTCTAAGACTATATAAACGTCAATCCTGAGGAAGATTCATTACTACATTCATTGTGGGAGATATATATTTTATCGAATTACATCCTGGGAAACATTTTTTATCTTCCACAACATATCTGATGGATGAACCTGAGATCCACGATCTCTGATTACAATGGGAGGACCTTCAGGGGAAGGGTTTCATCAATACCAATGGGTCCAATATGTATCTCTATTGTGGATTATGAAAAGGTTTGATCAAAGGATGTAGATATTCATGGATTATCGTATTCAGAACTAGACCAGGATAAAGAATAAGTACCCCTATTGAGGAATGAATTCATCTTTGACCATTTATTGGGTGTGAGATAGTTCTTGAAGATCGATATCAGGTAAAACTTTGACCATTTGAGTGGTTGCAAGGCTTGTATTCTGAGGATGGAATTTTAATGTTTCTATGTACACTATGAGTTACTATTGATGAACTTTGGTGTGAAGAATGACCCAACCATATTCATGTATTTGATGAATCAGGTCTTGGAGACATATGTGGAATTGTTTGTGGTTTTATTCATTAATGAAATTCACATATACTCTTAAAATAAATAGGATCAATAGAAGCACTTGATAATGGCCCTAGATATCATCAAGGAGCACAAGATTTATGGAAATATCTGGAAGTGCCAGTTCGGGAATCATGTGGTTCACATACTGGGGAATGCTATTTCTAAGAATGGTTTATATATATACCCAGTGAATATTTATATAGTTATTTCATGGTAGAAACTCATTTGATTTTTATAGTTGATAAGCTTTCTTATCTCCAGGGGGTAGTGAAAGTGGTTTTTAGAAGACTTCTCTAGTATTTCGACCCATTTAACAACCCTGACATTGGAAATGTGAACTTTTTTCCTATACTAAGTAGTTCATGAGGGATTTCAAGGATTTGATACTGAGGAAAATGAGTGTTCCTATGTAGATAGTACCCAAGGATGGGATGGAATACCTAATGTACTGAGATGCCTAATTAGCTAGACTTTGTTGGGATTTGATGTAGTGACATGAAGTTATTAGATATGGGTTGTAGTATTTGAGATTACACAAGTTAAATTACACGACTCAAGACATTGAGGGGGAAGTAGAGGTCTTCACCTAAGGATGTGGATGCAATACATTTTCAGAGTGGACTTCTTAGTTAACACATACCATCAGTGTCTATGGTATGTCTTCATGCATAGAGACATAAACCTGAGACTACAATGATATTATGATTTAATGAATGACTATGAATTTGAGATAGTCAATATTATATAAAAGGTAAATGTGGTATCACATTCCCATAGTAGTAATTCCTAGGATTATTTACTGCAAGATAATTATGAGTAGTTGGATTCCATGTAGTTTTCCCTGGTGGAGTAAGAGGGTAAAACTTTTCTTCAATAGATGGATTTGTCTACTCTGCTTCTCGAGTGTGTGAGAGATTCACCATAGGGTTACATTGATTGTGAGGTATTTCACCACTAGATATCACCAAGATATTCACCATATTGATAATCTTAAAGAAGGAGTCATTTAATCCTTTAACATGGTAGGATGTTGATCCCAGTGATGATGTGAGAGAATATTGTGTGAGAGTTCAAGATATCTCCTTTTGATGTACACCTAGGTGTGGGTAAGATGTACATATGACATCAACAATATTTTTGGTGAGTTAGACATAAAGGATAATTCTAGATATGTAGATAACTCAATGTACATCGAGGATTAAGAAGAGAAGACACTATATGGGGATAAGATTCAATTAGTTTTTGTGGTGTTCTAGTATAAGAGCTTGCTGGAGAGATCCTGGGAGCTGGAGTGACAAGAGAGGGCTTAGTATCATGATACTTTTTTTTGTAGTTTATCTTTTTTTGAATGAAAATATTTATGAAAGGAATGATTTTGGGTCCATGTTTTTACCTTTTAAGACATTGAAATATATCTATATATATTTTTCGAGCCAGGTGATAAGATGGTGTGTGATTTTGAGGCCTGGTGTGTTAAGAATTAAATATATAAAAATATTAAATATAATTTATATTATGAAAAAGTGGTTTTTTTTATGGAAAATTGGATAATTATTAAATGGAATGTTGGATTAAATATTTGAGAACATAGTTAAGTATTGTTTGTAATGTTTACCTTTGGTGAAACCTAAAATATGTCAGTGCGAGGCATTTAGATATCTCACCCCTTGGAGGTGAATTTACTTGGTTAACAAATTAAATAAATTAAATAAATTATTTAATTAAAATAACTGATGTACATCTATAAAATACCTTTTATTAAAAATTCTCCAGGGATACTTTCAAGCTCCCATGAGAATTAAAACTCTTTTTCACGTCCTTCTATCAATGATTCAGATTATAAAATTATGAGACTCTATATCAAAGAAGATCTTGGTGTGGTTAAAACATTTACTTCTTCCATATGTTAGTGTGTACATTATTTGATGAAAAATGATACAATATGCACTGTAGAACATGTAAATTCAATGTTTATGCCTATTTTTATTAAATTGTTTCATAAAAATCAATATTTTTATTTATATACACTAATTTCTAGATGTTTCATGAAGCCTTATACTGAAATTAAATTTATTATTAGTCTATTTCTCACCCTAGATATACCCATTCATGTTCATTGGACAAGAACTATTGTTCAAAGAACGTTAAACAATTTTTTCACACGATTTTCTTCCTCAATTATTCAATTTAAGCATTGAATGACCAATAAGGCATCGGTTCAACGTTGTTGGGTGGTATCGAGCTCAATTAGACCCCCAGATTTGCAGTATGATCATGTGTGACAAAAGTAAATCATATATGAAAATGGATATTTTCATGGATTTTGATTTATATTTTCATTACAATGGAAGCATTTTCAATGGACCTCAGTGATTCAATAGGTAGCACTTTATGACATTTAGATAGTTGGAAACTAGAAAAAAAGGAACTGTCTATAAGATTTCAATTGAAGGAAAATATTGATTTAATATGGTGGATCTAGATATAAATGCATGGGAAAATATAACATATTTTTTTGGAAATCCAAAATTCACACCATGTTGTTTGGATGAACACATGGTGTGTGACCCCTATGCTATGGTGGATAGGTTTTTGGAAAAATGATACTAATGGGATGACTTTTAGGCCAAATACATGTCATGTATTCCCCCCTATAGGACATGATGTGTGAACAAACACATGGGTAAATACATCATGTAGGAATAAACGACCAGGAACACACATTGTATTGAAGTATATAGACATATCTAGATACTCATTATGTGACATTGTACGTAGACACAACACAAAGAACATAACTCAAACCCTGGTAGCGTGGACATGCCAAGTAGTCCACCTTCACATCATATACTCTTAAATGGATTAGGATCCATGTGATGGTAATGAAATGACTAATAGAAAGAGAAAAAACACTCATATTTTGGTCACTTTCACACCATATACCCTATGATTCCATTTAAATAAACTTCATCTTCTCATATATCCTTCCATTGGACACAAATGTTGGCATGTAATTATCCTGTCCTAAATATTGTTCAATGTAGAATGTGATGATGGAATCCATATTTTATTTTGAAATATGATGTGATATTTTTTGGGTGTGACAGTTATTATGTAGGATTTTGATGATGATAATGACCAATAAGTATATATAGAGTGGTCCCCACCCCTAATGGACTGGCAAACAAGTTTTATCTCTACATACCAAGTTATACACCCCGAAAGGATTAGTGTTCCAATCCTCTTCATATTTAGTGGTACCACCCAATGGTATTATTGTGTAGGTCCTCTATATTTACTGAGTGGTACCCATATCAGATATGGTGTGGGTACTCGAGCTACCAGAGTGGACCTCCCATGATAGACTAGGTCACAAGTCTTCTATCTAATGAGTGGAACCTATATCAGATAGGGCATGGGTCCATGTGACACTAGAGTAGAACCCTCCTTATGCATCAAATTAAAGGTCCTCTCTCTACCATTTGGGAACCGATTATCGAATATGGAATTGGTCCTTATGATAGTAGAGTGGAACATCATAGATGTATTAGAGCATGGGTACTGTACCTATAAAGTAGAACCCCCCTAATGTATACGAAATGGGTCATCTATGGATACATATTTAGTGTCACCCCCTAAAATAATAGGGTGATGTTACTCCTTACTCCATATTGTTCACCCCTATCAAATATGGTGCAGGTCTTTATCACACTGAGTAGTGAACAATGATGGAAATTGATGTAAGTTATCTTTATGTAGATTATTCCCCCTTGATTGTGTGGTGTAGTGGATAAGTGTGGGACTCCACATGGTTAAATCATTGGATAAACATGTAGGATTCCGGTCATTGTTGATGAATGTCTGGAAATGTTGGAAAACGTTTTCATGGGCTAGGATATGAGATGTAGATCCCCTTATATCTAAGTTGGGTTTAATTAGTTTGATCATATATATATATATATATTTAAATTTAACAATGTTGTTTTGAATCTATTTCTGTCTTTTTATGGGTGGGAGTGATGCATCATGTAGTCCACTTACACAATTGGTTGATATCCCCGTGGTTAGATGATATTACATCAATTATTTGGGTTGATCTATTTTCTATATTTTTTTTATTCCAATTGAGTCTCTTAATCCTCCCCATCCATATATTGATGAATCCGATTATTTTTGTATATACAGACCAATTCATGGTATTTTCCCAAACATTTCATGTCGTATGAAGATGATAGATAGGTATTTATTTACTTTAGCATAGCTTTGAAATACCTTGGTGCCTTGACCACATATGGTTGTTAGAGCTTCTAAATTCCATGCTAGGAACACTTTGATGATTAATTTTCTAGTTTTTTAGGTTGGGACATATTTCTATTTAAGAATTTATATTATACCTTTTTCTTTTAGTTTTCAATTTAGTACTCTTTTATACACTAGAGTGTTTACTTTCTTAGTTTATATTCAAGTTGTTTCATTTTTTTTGTTATTCCTATAAACACATGCATTGAGAATGTTGTGTGTGTATATATAGGTACATTAGGTAAAGGCCTCCCAGGGTAAGATATTAATTTTGATTCTTATCAGCAGCCCCTCGCCAATGGGCGTGGGGTTGGGTTAGTGGAAACATGAGCTCTATTGTGTCTGGTCATGGTAAAAATATGGTAACAAGTGGAAATATATTCAAGAAATAGATATAAATTTATAAAATCCCCAAGTCGAATATGATTAAGTTAACATTTTTATAAATATTAAATCTATATCCTAATGTTTTATCATTATATTACTCATTTCACCCTTACCATGGTGACAATAATATTCAACAACTACCACACATATTAAAAAAATTATATGTTTACTATTCAAAAAATTTAGGCCTCTTGTTTCCAAATATTGAATCTATTTGTCAATATTAAATTACAGAATCAAATGATGTTAATTTAACATAAATTCATAGATTTCAAAGAAAAAATGGTTTTTTAAAAAATGTATTATATATATAAGTGTTTTAAAACCAAATAAAACCATAAAATTAATGTTAAGAAAAAAAATTGGAATTATCAAAATATTATAGAACTATTATTACATTTTTTAATCGATTCTATTTAAATTCATGAATCAAAAAATAGTTTCCATAAAATGAATTTTTTCCATTATTTATTGAAAAATTAATGTTTCTAGTAAAATCACAAATTTTAATAGTATGTTATTTTTAAAATTTTTATTTCAATCATAGAATTTAATTTATAAAATAAATTTTTTCGAAGTAGATAAATATAATTAAATTATTTTTTCTGAAGATAAATATATTACGTTATAACAAAAGTATTTTTTTATGAAATTTATGAAATTTCAAATAATGATGTTCCTATTTCTAAAGAATTAATAAAAAAATTTATGTTGAGTAATTAATTTATAGATATTTAATAATGTTGGTAATTCTATTTGTACTTACTCATTTAATCTGAAATGTCATTACAGTCATAAAATATTAATATTCCATGATTTATTTAAGATTAGTTTTTTATGTCATATAGACGATCTAACATTGTGTTCTTCTATTAATATCTCAGTGTGTTACATTATTACCACCTACAAATAAAAATCCGATGATTAAAGTTTTAACATGTTATCAATAATAAATTATCCAAATTATAAAAACTTATGTATGGAAAACACACATCATAAAAATATTTAATAAAAATTCATCTTTAAAAGTGGGAAAAGGAATATTAAGGTTATATAGAATAACAAAAAAATAGGATACCAAGTAAGAGAACATTAGTACAAATTGATAATATACACATGGTGGGGGAAAACTAATACCCATTATACTATAGGGGGAGTGATATAACATGGTTTGGATAACGATAATTACAACAAAAACATAAATTTTTTTTGTTTGAAAACAATATTGATTCATTCAAAATGGATTTTTAAAAATACAATTTTAGATCTTGATGTTTATTAAATGCTAAGGAATTAAATTAATATTATGGTAAATAAAAGAATAAAATACACATAGTTCATTTCATTCCATATCATATGTATAATTTACAACTTCTGTTTTTCTTTGATCAATTTCCACATCATATATTACTCTATGAAATGAATAATCAAGATGAATTTTTAATTCCTGGAGTGGAGAAATAAACATTTAACATTTCATAATATCTATAAAAGAGTAATATGAAATTCCTCATATCTAAAAATATTTTAAAAAATAAATATTTTTAGAATATATGATATATTATAAAAAATAACACATTAAAATCGAAAAATAACACCATAAAATAACCTTAAACTATACAATATTTACTCAAACATAAAACTATTCCAAATTATGTCTCAATAATTTAAATTAAAAAAAATTAAAAGTGATGTCATTAAATTTTCCAACTCATCTTAACATTAATCCCCCACAAAAAAACAATGTACCTCAAAACTATAAATACAAATTATAGGAATAATGTGATCATATAATATATAAAAATATTCTAATAACATTATTTATCACGAAACCTCAAAAAACATACATGCTACCAAATATTATCTCCCTCATCACTACTTAAATAAAATCACATATTTTTTTAATATATTCCATAAATCCAATAATTATGTTTTAAACATCAAAAATATCATAAACTAATTTTTCATCAAATCTATAAAAATTTATATATATAATAATACCATCACATTTACATAATCAATAATATCATTATATCAACTAAAAATAATTATTTCAACAAAATATGCATATTAATTGTTTTATTTCTAAAAACACGTGTGTTTTTGTTTCCAAAAAATAAATTCCTAACATTTGATAAAATTCTTAGTTGATCAGTACCATTAAAAATATTCTTGAAAATCCATAAAGAAAAACAAATTTTGAAAAATCCTTGAATATTCCATGATTCTTACATCAAGAATCCAATTAAAAAAATTTATTCAACAACATAATTATATAATTCGAATACATAAAAAAATCAATGATTCCACATATTTTTTAAACCATTAACTCGGACTCATCATCTTAATTTTTAATACCTTTAGCATCTCATGTGTCATACTTATTATCCTCATCATCAGCCATAAATACTATACTCACACAACAATGATTATCCTCAGTTAAAGCATTCTTCTTTGAATCTTCATTTCTATAATTCTAAAATTTTATAGATTTAATAAATTTATTCATTGATGATACCTTTGGGAAACCATTTTTATTATCCATCGACCAAACCAATCATTTATTTTTCCCAAAAAAATAATTTTTCTATGTTCTTATTTAACACAGGCAAGAAAAATTCCCATTCCTTGGAGAAAATTACTTGTTTAATTCATGCAACATTAATCAAATGTAGTATATTGAATCTTATTCCCTCCAAATCTATCATGAATGTCTATTATTCTTTTTATGGGTGTGTTAAGAAACTCACACAAGATGGGATTAATAGTTATATAGTGATATATCTAATTATGAATGTTAACTGGGTTTCACATTCCATCTCCCATTTAAATTTCTTAATAATGAGTAAAATAATTAAATTTTCCATCATATTTAGTGTTAGAATATTTCTATCTATCTCATTTCATTGACTAAAAACAAAATGAAAAATGTGATAAACAACAATCATATTGTGAAATCATATAATTTTTTTTATAAAATTTCATTATATTAACACATGAATTTTATCATTTGACACATTATATATATCATGGATCTTTTTTTATAATATATGCTATTTCTTTAAAATGTGTCATGAAAAATTTCAATTAAAACAATAATATACTCCAAGATCTTCAGACTAAGATAATAGTAAGGGATAACTCACTGTAACCCAAAATGTTTGTTCAGACACACTTGAACATCCATTTTTGTGGTTATTAACCTAATATGAATAAGTTTAAAAAAATTTCCATGTTTATGTTCTTATAAATGGATGTATATACAGGGTAAAATAAAAATATATTCTTTACCAAAGTATTTGGAATTAATATTTTACATAAACTTATTCTCAGGTTTTAAAATAATGTTCTTTAATCATAATATCCATCAATTAAAATAACCCTAATATGATAACCAATATAGAGACCTAATATTTACATAAAAAATTATGAAATCATTTTAGATAAATATTCACAATTTTCTATTTTAGAGTTGCGATGGAACATTTTCTTTAATTACTTGATATACAATCTTATTATTTCATAAAAAATCTTCATCCTCACTAAAAATGATCCTACAACATAGAATTATTCTTAATCATTACCTAATTAATAATGTTATTTATAGACTAGAAAATTGAAATAGAAGAAACATAGAGATCATATTATTAGTATGGTTAATCATGGGAGATATAAATTGAAGAATATTTCAAAGCATAAGATAATAATTGGGGTATGAGAACATGATATTTTCATTTGAAAACTATACTCAGTGTTTCATATATCCTAAACTAGAGTCATGTAACATAAAATTGAATTTTAAAAAGCAATTAATATTAAGTGTGAGAAATATTTATAAATCAATCATGAACTTAAAGTTCACTTCATAAGCATGAATACATGTCTTGAAATTACAAAACCATCATAAATATTGAAACTATTTAATTTTTCATGGTTAACATCCAAGATTATCAATTCATAGTGTATTAGGAATCAAAACATGTTTCTTATATCATTATGGATCATGTATTATCATATGTTCTTTTATAGCAGATCAAGCACATAGACTTCTTCCCAATAGAGGTTTAAGTACGTAAAATTCTTTCCCATAATTATCTCAGGAGTCATAATGATTTTCCAATGAATTGGATATCAATATATTCTAAATACCACCAATCACATAATGGATACTATATATATATGTTCCAAAAGATCTTAAAACATTAATGATATCATAATTTTACAAAACATTCAATTAAATCATTTTTATAGATATCACATAAACAAATCACATCATAACTCATTGAAAACAAATGAGTTTTTTAAATATCTAATTATCATAATGAAAACCCATCTTGATAATAATAATTGTGGTATTATTGAATCATGTACCCATTGTAATGCCCTAACCCCAGATACCCAGAGTCGGTGCATTATTTTAATACATTCGCATAATACAAGGAAATCATGTCCCGAAAGACTGACCAGTTTAGTAGTATTGGAAATAGATTACATACATGAACATTTCATTACATTATATAATGAAACAAAACAACAAATATGTCTCCATTGAAGAGATTAATATCCCTTAGACTATCCCTGGAGGTCATTCATATTACACTTCTTGGAAATACTGGGAAAATAATACATAAGAAAGGGGTGTGCTCAGATGCTCAGTAAGGGTAAAAAATTTAGCAGAAGATAACATAGCCAATAGGAATGGTGAATAATTTAAAACACATTCCATTAAAAATAGAAAACATGAACACTTTATGAATGAAATATGAGCTGAGTAGATAATGCCATAATAAAACATAGTCGTGGGCATTCTACTAGTCGAATAACCACATGAACCGTCAATATTATT